>APFE030875884.1:18967-36998 GCA_000404065.3 Pinus taeda
AGTCGCAGGGCAAAGAGCATACGCAGAAATGAAAGGTATAGATCTGGTAAAAAAAAATAGCTAAATAAACCGAAACCGAAATAAACAAAGAGAAAATAACAGTAAACTGCAAATAAACACGGTATACCTCCAGATCTAAAAAATGATGCAGCTAGGGCTACCGAAAACCTTTTCGCGTGAAACAAAAGGGGTTCCTCACTGGAACAGATGCTCCCAACACAACAGAGCAGTCCTCTCGGCCCAAAAGCAGTTAGAAACAGCAGATCTAGGAGATGGCAGTCGCATGCAGTTCTACCGGCTTCAGATTTGGATCAACAACAGACGCGGCCCTCAAATAGCTCTGATACCATGTACGAATTTACAGGGTAAGTTCCTCAGACAGAACACCAAAAGGAAACCGCTCACAAACAGATCACAGATCAATACACCAGTATTTTGACGTGGTTAAAACCCTCAGAGAGGGAAACAGTCCACAGCCTGCGCCAACGTGGCTACTACAGGCAATTTATTAATAAAAGAATGAAATTTACATAAGCTTCTCTCATGCACGGTTAACCTACAAATGACCCTCCATGCGCTTTAAATAGAATTCATGGACCAATCGGGTGTCAAGCCACGGATCAAGTGTCGGTAATACCGAGGAGAGAATGAATCGTTGGATCACTACATATTGTGACCGTCGGATTGTAAGTTACAAATGTACATAGTAAAGAAACACACTTTACCTAACTCTATACTATACCAAGTTATACTTAACTATTCCTACGTGTCGGAATATCCTAACACTTGGCAACATGAGAAAAAATATCACCAAAATCAATTCCTGACACCTGGGAATAACCTTTTGCTACCAACCGAGATTTGTATTTCTCCACCTTTCCTTATGCATTAATCTTTTTCTTAAATACCCATTTGCTGCCATTGGGTTTCCTTCCAGCTAGCAACTCCACCAGATCCCAAGCCTCATTTTTGTGCAAATATGCCATTTCATCAACCATGGCCTCTTTCCATAGTTTTTCATCCTCTGAATCTACTGCTTCCTTCACAGTTCTAGGATCATCATCATTAATAGATAAAGAAAAATTTGAACATAAAGCATATGGACTATACCTTTCTGGCTGCCTTCTTTCTCGAACTAATCTTCTCATATCTGAAGTTTGTGGCTCTTCATATTATGATTCCTCTTCTGTTGTAGAGTCAAATTCTTCCTCCTTTGGCTCAAACTCTATCTTCTCAGGTTCCTTTGGTAGGACTTCACGTTTAATAACATTTTTCACCTCTCTAAAACCCACATCTCGACTGTACACAACCTTCCTTGTTTCTAGGTTCCAAAGCTTATAACCTTTTAAACCATCCTTATATCCAATAAAGATGCAATTTCCAAATTTACTATCCAACTTTGTTCTTTTCTCCTTTGGAACATGTACATATGTATAACATCCAAATACCCTCAAATGTGAAAGGGAAGGTTTCTTACCACATTATTCTTTTCTCTAGAGACCACTAAATTATCTGCTCCACTTTCAAGAACCACAGAACTGTTACACCCATCAATAACAATGCTACCTTGAAGCTTGTACAAAGTTCCAACCAGAACTCCTCGTGTTAATACCAGTGCTCCCCAAACCATCTTGTAGGTATCTTTCTTGAACACTATTTTGACGCTTGCATCATCCAGCTTGCTTACAAAATTCAGATTTCTGGCTAATGCAGGAATATGCAAAACACCCTGAAGTGTTCTAATCCTTCCATCTTGCATCTTCAACTTAACTTTTCTGCCACCAATGATTCTATCCTTCCTGCCGTCCCCTAAGAAGACATCACCACCATCATATTTCTCATACTCGTAGAACCACTCTCTATGGGGAGTGAAGTGAAAGGATGCACCTGATTCAATCAACCATGCCTCATGATGTACATGTGTACTTGAAGAAGAAGAAAAGTACACATCCCCATCTTCATCTGAGGTGGTTTCCGCCTCTGCAAAAGGAGCATCATCATATCCCTTTCCTTTCCATATAAAAATTTAGGGGCAAATCTTAGCCCAAGGGAAAAAAGGTTGGATTTGCTTACAATCGCCCGATTTCATGGGATGGAGGTCGGATTTGGTTCCAATCACCCCAATTTACTGGTTTTCAAATCAAGGGTAGGGTTGAATTTGAAGATTATCTTGTCTAAATTATATAGTCTCATTTGTGCAGGTCGTGACCAGTTTTCAAGAAAGAGACTCAGTATCCATTCGTGCAGGCTGTGAATCATTTTCCAGAAAGAATACGATCTTCTGAATTCTCTTCCCTCAAACACAGGAAACTTACACAAGTAGTAAACACAAGAAAGCAATGGCTTCTTCTGAGTAGTAAACATAGGAAAGAAATGACTTCTTCTGAGAGACCAGCAAGAGAACGACAACCAAATATGAGGGGGTAGATTCCCTTCCAAGACAGATTGTAGAGAAATTGATAAGGTTAAGTCCTGAACCAACTAGAAGGGTGGAGAAATACTTTGAAGAAGAGCAGGAAACACAGGAAAGCAATGACTTCTTCCTAGAGTCCGGTCAGAGAACAATGACCAAATACGTGGGGGTAGATTCCCTTCCCAGACAGACTATGGAGAAAGTGATAAGGTCAGGTCCTAAACTAGCTAGAAGGGTGAAGCACTACTTTGAACAGCCAGGGGCCCTATTTTTCCATTTATATGTTCTGATTCTTATCCTAGGGAGTACATTCCTAGACAGAATATGCAGCTACCGGCTGGACTTCTTCCAATAAACCTCTTCCTCCAACATTTTAGGTTGGATGCCATTAATAATGCATGTAGGCAAAGGAAGGAAAGTGGGTTGCTGCCATTAAAGGATGGTGAAAGATAAGGCAAGTCTCCTCACAGCCTCTCCAAAGGAAGAAAAGAGAGGTCATCAGTAGAA
The DNA here is from genome assembly GCA_000404065.3 of Pinus taeda. NCBI lineage: Eukaryota > Viridiplantae > Streptophyta > Pinopsida > Pinales > Pinaceae > Pinus > Pinus taeda. The sequence goes on from APFE030875884.1 coordinate 21,888, forward strand.
AGGAAGAAGAGGTATTGATATGTAACAGGAGACAAATGCATATGTAACGGGACCGTAGCGAGTATGAGCAGGTCCATTTGCAGCGAGTAAGTAAAGATGTGTTGTTTAGAAGCCCCTGAAATAGATTCTAGCTGGCTTTGATCAATTTCTAGTTGCCTTCAAAATAATTGGCTGGCTTGCGCTTTTCCGCTCCACAGGCATGAAAGCTGCATAGTAAAATATTACCCCTGAGTGAGCAATGTTTATTTTATTTATCCCAAACAGAAACTATTTCCACCCACTACTTGTGTGCTTGTCTGATTGAACGCTTGAATGCTCGTAAGGACCCTTCTCACGTGAAAACATCCCCACTAATATGAAAGGTATTGTAATTCCATAACTAGTTGTAAGCTTATTCACCTTAACATTACCAGTATAACTCTAAGCTCTGTAATATTGGACAATGATAATCACCTAATTAACATACATGTTATCATATAGGGTATGATCTCCCTGATATTATTAATACAAAAGCAATGGTAACGAGTTTTCTAGGCTTCTATATACAGGCTATTACTATAACTATGATAGTTAAGAGACTTTGGTTTATAGACAATATATCATAGCAAAGAAGAGGATTCATGAGTTTTACATAGGTTATGACTTGTTTTCAATCAACAGACTTTGGTTTATAGAAAAATATCAGAGCAGAGAAACGTTGAGGAGACCATACAAGAAATCCATATAAACCTTACCCCTATATTCAATCAAATTCATTTGCATTGTTGTTTATTATCTGTAGGTCCTCTCAACAATAAAATTCCTTCAGTAGGAAGGGGGTGTATTTTTTTTGCATTTCACACCTAATACTTCATTAAAGGGGTGTCTGTAATTGCATGAGAATTTCATTTGTATATCTCACAGAAACATATAAATTTACATGCATATAGAACTCTGAGAGCTGTGAAAATCATTGTGACTCCTGGTGTTTCTATCGTGGACGGGAAGTTGATGGTGTTCGGGAAATGTGTTTTGTTCAATGTTCATGGGAATATCACCTTGAACCCTGCATCAGGGGTGGGAACGGTTAACAGTTATTTTTGGGAGCCACGTCGAATTAGAGCAAGAGTCATCATATTTTTCCTATTGGGTAGCTCGAGTGAGTTCTGCAAATCTTGCCTTCAGGATTTGGCATTTTTTATTTTAATATGTATGTGTATTTATTTTTTGGGTTTGATATACATTTCTCAGCAATGGTATAATATTTTTATTTTATTTTGGGTTGGGATTCCCTGTATTTTTGTGAATTTGACATTGTATGTTTTGTTTGTGTTTCTGATCGACTTGTGGGGTGGTCAACCTTTTGAAGTTGGGTTTGTTTTCAATGCTAATGAGAATAATGCTTTCTTTCTTTGTATTTTGTGATTTGGAAGGTAATATTAGGGGAGGGGTTGTGGACTGGTTTTTGATTTCGAGTAGGCAGACATATCATGGTTCAAATCCTATCCAATGTCTATTAGGATCCACATTATCACCCTGGAAAATAGTTCATATTGATCACTTATGAATTTTCAATGATTATAGCCTAAATGATGGAGGTAAGGCACTCTTTGAATATTCTTGATCAAAAGTATTTTGGACGTTGTTCAGGCAGGTGTGGTGCTGCCTCTACCTACCATGAAGAGAGTGCAGATTAGCTTTTGTGTCTTTTATCTAATCCATTTTAGTTTTTGAGTTTTCATTTTGATACAACCTTATTCGTAAGGGTTTCAATATAATTTGTGCATGTTTTTATTGTCATTCTTGTGGTTTATTATTCTTTATAAATTTTAGAAAGTTGAGTATTGGTAATTCCTGGTAGTTGTGAGAATTGGGTAGGCGGAAATTTAAATTCTAACAGGTATTTGTGAATTGAGCACTCGTATTTTCACTTTGTGTTGATTGGTTTTCTCTCCTAATCTCTCGATGTGAAAACATTTCCTCAAGTTTTGCACTAGAAAAAAAAGTTTGCACCTCGAGAGATTGGACCCCCCTCGACGCTTGATAAATCAGGGGTTAATATAGATGTAGGTCGGTCAATATGAAATTAAAGTAGTTTTTATTTGATATTATGGTCTTAAAAATTAAAATTTCCCTTTAAATTAACTTCAAATTAGAACTAGATCCAATTAGATTCAATGATTAGATTTTCAGAAAAATACATAAAATTTTTTTTTATAAAATATATATTTTTAAAATTTAAAATTATTTAGCAGATACATACATTTTGCAAAATTTGCTCACCTATACACCATGTGAGGATGAAGAAGTTTTTAAGGAAGGATAACCTTTTAACCAATCTTTAACAACCTTTCAATCCCCTATCACTAGTAAGTTTAGACTGCTTGACACAATTAAGATGACTAACATAAAAACCTGATTCATATTATTGTAGTACTTGTTAGATAGTTGTATTTTTTGTTCTTATATTAAATTAGTCATTCATGTTAGTCATTTTTAGTTGTATTACTTATTAGCTAGTCACATATTTTATCCTGTGACTAAATTAGTGATTTATGTGAGTAGTTTTTAGTTCGTTCACTTAAGATTGCTAATTTTTGGTGGTATTTCAATTGGAAAAGTTGTGGTGACTAACGTTTTTAGTCATCTAGTCACTAATTTCTCATTTTCTACTAGTGAACTAGTATCAGGGTATGGAAGAGATGGGTGACATGGAGCAATACAAGTATGTCTGCAATCTCTCTGAGGAACTCCGCAAGGTTTCCCACATGAGATTCTACCTACTGATGATGAATTTTCCTTGGAAACTGAGTCACGTGGAGGTAGATGGCATGTCTTAGTACACACATGCAGTCCACATTTCCATCGTTTCCCACAAAAATTGTTGCATCTAGTGTCCCGAGAACCACATGGCACATTTTTCAGAGCTACATGACCCCCCATACATTCTTTTGCAACAAGAATAGTACAAGGAGGGCAATCCTTGAAATGGCAATCATGAGTCGCAGGATGACCACATGTCTGAAGAATGGAGTAGGGATATGAGCATGAAGGAATGGGTGTTCCACAAGGGAATGGAGGAGGAATTGAGGTCTTCACACATGCACAAGAAAGACCAGTGAAAATAGTTTCAAGGTAGGGTGGAGAGTGGCCACTATGGAAAATTTCTTGGCAAAAATGCAACCCACATTGCAACTTTTTCCAACAAAAAATTTTACATAAATGAGGATCCCAATCACCTATATGAGTAATTGAACCCCTTCGATTTGCAAGGGGGTAGCATCATTCACTTCATCTATGTCTACCACAATTTTTCTTTTGTCCACAATTCTTTTCACATGTGAATTCATCATTCTCCTCCACGGAGACCATGGTCTTCCAACAAGGGACTATCTTATATGATGATCCACATCGACATTTTTTATTAACATAAACCAAACAAGGAGGACATTTCCCTTGGTGACATGTATTTATACACAAATGTTTTCCACAGGGAAGAAGCTTCTCACATACCCCTGAGCAGGTTGGTACGCTATCCATACAACTCTTCCTCTGAATTTGTAGTTGAGTTTTACCACATGGGAAAGATTTGACCTTCCTAAGTGATAGTTCACACTCTCCATGTTCTCTAGGATGACATATCTTGTTGCACGCGTTCTTACATGCAAATACACCAATTTTCATCAAGTAAATAATACTATAAAATTGGTAGAGAGCCTCCATTTCTTGATGATACTGGCTGGCCAATTTAACAAGACCACCATGGCCTGCACCTAACGTCTCGATAATATTCTGGACGGCCACTTTGACACCATTAATTCTAGCACTTGCTAGATACGAGTGGAGATCATCATAAAATTGAAACATAATTTTGGGATGGACTAAGCCCAATCCATTTAATTTTATGCATTGTAATGTCTCATGAGAATGGCGATGAACAATCCCATGAGACTCAACAGGGAATGACAATTTTGAATTATAATGCGCCATTCCAGAAACATCAAGCTTCACTCCTCCCTAGTAACTAATGATAGCATGCTGAAAATAAAGTACCTAGAATAATACAAATTTAATATAAATTCAGGACAAAGTAGCATGTAAAATTAACTATGGAGGTAAGTAGTCTGCATATACAAATGATATTTTAAATATATCGACTAGTCACTAAACAAAAAATGTAGCTTATGAATTCATGAGGCAAGTGCTAGAATGCAGGGTTTGTAGCATATAGATAAATAAGGAGTATAATTGAGTAATTCCTAATGGACAACTAAGGTAGCTAACTTTAAATTATGGGTCTTATTTTCTTTTGTAACAATGTGTTTGAGGCCCAAAGCAGGATCATCTTGTCCATTACCAGTCTTACCATCTTTTTGAAACTTATAATTCTCTTTTATATGTGTCAGCCGATTTGCAAAATTGAATTATGAGCCCATAGAATGTTTAGAGTTCCACTAGAAAATTTAGAATCAAAATGAAATTATCTTCATATTATAAGAACTTTGAGAATAAAAAGGAAATTATCTTCATATTGCTAGAAGATTGAGAATCAAAAGGAAATTATCTTTAGATTTCAAAGAGAGATGAATTATTGTCTTAAATGTCATATTTGAAGAAAAAAGAAGGTCAAGCCTACTTTGTTGTATTTCCAACTGGAGGAGGCTTTGCATTAGGGATTGCCAACCATCATCAAAAAGAATAAACTTTGGAGGGTGCCCCCTTTCTCTATATTGTTAAAGAAATAGAAAAAATCCACAAACATTTGGAACTGTACCTTTAGGATAAGGTCATAGTGTAACTAAATCTCGACAAGAGTTGATATACGATTACATAACATAAAAGGGGGGCAGGAAAAATAATATACCTTTCTAAACCTTCTTTTACACCCTCAGCTGTGACATCTATGTAAAATTTGTCCCATGTACACCACCCAAACCAATTGAGTATATCAAGTAACTGCAAGAGAAATATTCAAATCATAATACTACAGAGAACCAACGAGAACTTATAATGACTTAGTAAAACAATACATAGATATGTGTCATTCTCAATTAAAAGTCAAGGTGAGCTAAACTTTTTAGCATATGGAACAAATTCATACACCATTGGAAAGAACCAAGCTTTAGTTCCATGAGAAATTACCGTATTTCTTTCACGATGGGAAAAGGTTTTAGAATGCCTCTCAACAACCCTACGCTATCAATAATTGATGTTAATCATATAACATTGGTTCTAAAATATGAGAAGTTCCAAAAGAGAGGAAATTAAATAAGAAATGCTTTTGAATGCCTCTCAACAACCCTGCACTATCAATAATTGATGTTAATCATATGACATTGATATTGAACGCTGAAAAGATTCAAAAGAGATGAAATTAAATAAGAAAGTTGAAACATGGAAAGGTTCTCACTTTACTAGACTAGTAATCACTTCATATGGATCCGTTCTAGCATCAACAAAAACTGAATACACTCCTTGATTTGTCTCAACAATAAGATCTCCTGGAATGCCAAATACAAAGTAAATTCAAGAGAAAATCAAAATTCTTATTTGACTCCAAGGAATTGACAAATTGAGTTATATTAAGAATTTTATACCATTCATAATCCCTGCAATTCTTATCACTTTCTAGACATATTTCAAGCTCATTGTTTTCATTTCCCTGCAAAACTGCTCTGAAAGATCCTTCCAATAGTGGCAAGAAAACAATATAGGTTTTTGGCTCTCCAATGCCATCACTTGCACCAGTGCTCAGAGGTGAACCTTCACTACCCTCAACTAGCAAAAATTGAGTCTCAAATGGGACATCTCTCCCATATGAGCCCATCCTTTGTGTCATCCACCAGAGCTTGAAGTAGAACAAAGACATAAAATGAAGGCCTCTGCAAAAATACATATAAAATCATCCATCGTAACCCATAGAAAAGAATTGTGATCAGAATAACCAAAAAAGTCCCCAAAAAGTACACTTCTTGCAGCTATCAGAATACATTGTAAACGTCCTGCAAATTGAAGTTGACGTTTTCTGAATACAAGACACTGGTAATAAGTATTTCATATACTAAGCATGCACTTTCAATAAATTAATGAAACCTAGTCTTGACAATAAAGAAAACATCCAAATTGAAGACAAAAATATCTTAATATAGTAGTCTCCTACATGAGATTTTATTGCATTATTAAGCATGTAATCTTCAATATGTCCTTCAAAATTCTCATAAATTATTAAAACTGAGTCCTCACAAAACATATCAAAAATTGAAAACCAAAAAACAAGAGATCCAAATATCATTATGGTGTTTATTATCATACATGAACATGTAGTTTCTTCAGAAATTAATGAAACTCATTCTTGACCAAATCATGTTGCAACTAAAAACACATAAAATGATAGATTCCAATACCCAACATTCTATTACTTCATGTTTTACATAAGTAGATAATGTAAACTATTAGACTACTAAACCACCCAGTCAAATTAGGCTTTTGAATACAAGATAAAGTTCCCCAAAACAAGTGTAAAACACAAAAGCAAATGCAGCAAGGCTTCTAAATACAAGGTCAAATTCTCCCAAAACAAAGGTGTAAAACACAAAAAAAAATGCAACTATGCTTCTGAATACAAGAACATGTTCCCCCAAAAACATGTAAAACACAAAAGCAAATGTAGCACTATGTTGCTCAAGATTGTACATAACATAAATACATTTTGTTGTAACAGAAAAAAAACTAGTAAAATGAATCAAATCGTTACCCCAGAGAAAGCCACATCAAAAAATTTAGCATCAAATTAAGCTTCATTTCGAACCCCTAATCTTCAGAAACAACAATTTTCCATGAACAATTTCGTTGCAGGGAATAACCATTCTACGAATTGGAGAATATTGAATTTTCTAGTCCCAATAAAACACCAAATATAGCCTACAAAACTGCAAATTACACTACTAAAAAGAAGATAAAACTCTCACCCCCCAAAAAAACCCATGAAAACTGCAAAACAATATATTTCAGTAGTCTCAATGGGAAAAAGGCATCAAAAACATCCTAGAAAATAGGATACTCAAAAGAAGATCAAGCCCTTGAAAACTAAATGAAAAGTGGCATGCATCACTAAGACATTTATGGTCCCAAATAACAAATCAAAAACTTGCAATAACAATTATAAAAAAAAATTGTAAGGAAAAACTCAATCAAAATCAGTGCCCTTAATAAAATCAATAAACCTCAAACCAAAAAGTAAAAAACCCGATGACTATCTCACTCAACAGATAATCAAACCTTCAACATTTATGCACACAAACAACCAAACAAAAACTTGTAATAACAATTATAAAAAGATTGCGAGGAGAAGCTCCATAAAAATCAATAATCCTGATAAATTCAATAAATAGAAAACCTCGAAGTAAAAAGTAAAACAACTTGATGACTATCACAATCTACAGATAATCAAACCTTTACCCACCTTCCACAAGAAAAACAAAGCGAAAAATAAAATGGAACAAGAAAATAGAACCAAGAAAAGCATTAGAATTCAGAATGGACATTAGATAAACAATGTCTCTTTTATTGTTGGGTTTATACAAGTCATCTAGCCACATAATGGCCACTATCAAATGTTGAGGTATATGCAATATAAATATTTTATAGTCTACTTTATTTGATATTAAAGTATTCGTCAACTTTCATGTCTTTTACTCTGCACTGTATCTTCTTTCATTTTCAGGAGAGGAACTCAATATTGATGGTAAGAAGCAACAATTGAAGAAAGAGGAGAACAATAACACTAGAGCGACATATGCAAAATGAGAGAGAGAAGAGAATCTATCTAGTGATACCCTTAGAGCCAATATCTTGCATAAGACACACTCATAGACACTGATGGTCAAGCCTTTAGAGTTGGTGAATTCAATTGCAATGCTTTGGCAACATAGTGATAATATTTTGAAATGATGAAACAATATTTCATGTGTAAATTGTGTCCAACCCGTATTAAGTTGGAAACTCATATTGTAACACTTGATATTTTATATAATAAAATTTATATGGTTGAAATTATTTTTATTTTCACTTGATATTATTTAGTCTTATAATTAACATATGTAACTTTGCGTTATCATATTAGATAAATATGCACATTGTATGACATTTTCTTAAAATTTAGTCATAAAATCATACCAATTAATTTATGGTGATTAATAATAAAAACATAAAATCAATCTAAAACTATTAAATTAGTACTTTATATTAATTAATGATGAACACGAATAAGATGAATATATGACTAAATTAGTAGTTTATAATGATTATGAATGAAATTAAATAAAATGAATAGAAACTACTAAATCATTCGTTTATATAATGAATATGAAAATACCAAAAAAGGATAAATGACCATTGCAAATGATGAATTTTTTATTATTAAATTATGACTAAATTTTGCATATATACGCCTATTAGTAGCTAATTTACAACTTCTTATAACACGACTAAAATTTAGTCATATTTCTTTGGTCATTAATTGGTTTTAAATGATGACTAAAATTTGCATATATATGACTATTAGTAGCTAATTTACAGTATCTTATAATACAACCAACGTTTTGGTCATATTTCTTTGGTCATTAATTGGTTTTCTCAAGGATTCATATAGTAATATATTTTGTTATATATTTGGTCATTAATTGCAACAATTAATGACTAAACCAATGAAAAATTTATGACCAAATTTATGACTAAATATACTACTAGATGGTAAAATTGAGGAAACCAATTAATGACTAAGCTAAAAATGACTAAAAGTTAGTCGCATTATAAAATACTGTAAATTAGCTTCTATTGGTCATCGACTCAAAAATGGTCATTTATGTGCAAATTTTAGTTGTTTTTTTAGTAACTAATTAGTCATTTTGTACTAGTGGATGTGAATTGCTAGTGACTATTACTTGATCATGTGGTCGATATATTGCAAAGGTCCCATGTGATGCTAGAAGCAACAATACCAAAGTTGATCTTGTCTTTAAAGCCTCTATTCTTCACAAATTTCCTGCTCCTCTTCAGTCGGTACAATTGAATTCAAATAGAGTGCCCTTGGGCTAGAGAAAGCTTGCATGTGACGAAGAATGTCTAAAGTTGGAGAAGAAGAAGATTCTGGCAGATGCTTTTGGCATTTGCACAATAGTTGATCTGCCAGGGGTGAATGAACAAATTTCATAACTTCTGGCTGAGTTGATCAGGAGGGAACCACAATGGGTTTCATCTGTTGAGGAAAGGTTTAGATACTTGGTTTGGGGAAAACAAAAGCCATCTCAAGCAGCATTCATGTGCATGTTTTTGGTCCTATGCCAAAGGAAAAAAGGGATACATTGAGACATCTTGCAGAAAGATGGAACCTCTCCATATATTCTGCTTGATGGGAACCAAAACGTTTTCTAGTCAAACAGGATACGCAAAAGTCAAGACCCCCGTACATATCATAATGCCCAAAGGGTCACTTCCTACCATAGGGCTAGTGCAAGCTCCACCTTTCAATTCAATTATAGATATGGATCCCAGGCTCATCCTTGCGTTGTTTTATTTACCAAGAGAAGCATAAGTGAGTTCCCTGATTTTGAGATTTGGAGGTGAGTGTGAACTTGTATAGTTGAATAACAAGAATGCATTAGCCATATTTACAGATTCTGTGAGGGTTTCAACTGCTCTTAAAGATGTGATCATGCTTTTGTATATCGAGGTGTTATTGTAGTCCCTCATAATTGTGGATTACCCAAGTGCAATGCTTAGGCAACAAAAGATGGGACAACAGAAAACGCTAATGCATGGAAAAAAATAAAAATAAAAAATGAACAAAAGTGTGTGGATGGAGGATTGGTCAAGTGTTGAAGTATCGAGGCTAGTTTGGAAATTCTAGAGAAACCCTATTTTAACAATAAGAAATCCATATGGAGCTCTTGAGAAATATAATGTAGGAGAGACTTCGTCAACTAATGTAGAGCAACCATCTTCCAAGCCTCTAACATCTATGGGTTCCACTGAAGTTTCATCCTCTCGAGAGAATAAAAATAAGTACTCTTCCAGTGAAGTGGATGATTGGGAGAAGGATTTTGATTAGGCTATTCAGTTTACCATTTTCATTTGATTATATAGCTTGTGAGGACAAGCAAAAGATTTTGTCTCCCTTTGGTTCTAGTATAGGATCTATAGTTCACAATTTTTAAGCCTGGCTAGCGAGTTTTAGAATTTTAAATTAAGATGTAGTAATGGGATACATTCTTACTCACCATTCTTTTGATATGGGTGGACAATTTTGGAAGTAGAACACAATTTGTTCCATTGAGTCTTCTTTTCTTGGTTTACATTGATTTCACAATAATTATGGAAAGTACACCTATACACATGGATTCCTATTATGATAAACATATTGGTTTTTCAGAGTCAATTCCCTTGATTTAAATTATGGATACAAATATTTTTTCATGCTTGACGACAATATATTATGCTTTCTCAAGTAAAATAAACCTTTATTTTGGGATAAACTTTACTGTCAATAAGATACACTAATAGTTTTACCATTTTAGTATTGAATATATTAAAATTCAATTCAATAGGGTAAACCATTGCCAGTATTAGTCCTAAAGTTTAAGGGCATTACAATTCTATTTTTGGTGATATACTAGGAACTATCAAATAGACTTCAAAGCCATGGATGTGCTTGAATTTTGACATGATTTTTCACCTAGGCATGGGAAGGAACTCTAATCTCCAACTATTGCCTACTATAATTTGAGATATTGTTTACATCCATATATTAACAGTAAAGATTGCAGGAAAATAATGTTGCTACAAGACTACACAAGGAACAATGGGAAACTAAGTCTAATATCAAGTTGCCTCTAGAATCTCTTGAACGTTGAGAAGCTTGGAATTCTAAATGAGGAGCTTTGAATTCTAAATTGAGGTTCGTGTTGTAAATTATTTCAAGTGATTGTTTCACTCTTGGGTGTTGCAATGGCAAGATTAATTCCTGAGAATTATATGTGCAATATTTCTTCACTGGTTCTCAAGAATTATTTGCGTAATATTGTTTCACTGGTATAATAACATTTCAAAAACTGAAAATGGCCAACCTATTTCAGCAACCTGACACTGTCTCATGTGTTGATTGATTGTTACAGAAATGCAGAATTGGGAAGTTGCACCACTGAGAAGTTAGTGTCGATAGAAGCAATGATGGTTGGTAGATTTCTAAATTGGAAATTCAAAATAATTGAAATATTTTATGGTAGTCACAGGATGCTTCGATTTATCATTGTTGCAAGTTACACAACTTCTCCTATCCATTCGCTCAAATAAGATAGCTTCATCCCATCACCATCCTCAAATTAAAGAATTTTACCTCTTACCCTCACCTTTCACCCTCCAGTAATAACAGTAATGGTTGAGATTTTCTACAAGCTCCCTAGGACCTTTGTAAGGACTTGTATGATGTTATCTCACTTTAGTGGTTATAAACCTCACTTCCTTTCCTTGGGTCCTCCTTGGTCCTTGGTCAAGCATATAAAAACCTTCATGGATCAGGGCCCCATAGAGAATGCTTCCACCCCACTAGGGAATGGAGAATCCTAGTTCTACAATCCATTCCATGTAGTGGCACCATGACCCTTCCTAAGATGACACCTTCCACCCTCAGCCCCACCCCCACCCTTCGCATTCTAGGAGATTTGTGCTTATTATTATAATTTTTTTCAGGAGGAAGTTGTGATGGTGGAAACTACCCAATCAGGATGGCCAAGGATAACAACATCACACCAAATCATAAGGAGTAAGTAATAAAAAAATATGTAGAAGAAAAATGGGCTAGAAACTCAAATAAGCCCTTTAGTTTTGAATTGATTTTCTGATTATCATTATGTTTACAAAGAAATGCAGATTGCTAATGCTCTGAGAGTTTAGATAGAAGTTCAAAGAAGACTCCATGACCAACTAGAGGTATGACGCTTTTTTTTTCTGAAATTATGTAAATCAATGAACATAATATCTCTACCCTATTTCTTTTACCTGATGATTGAATGGAATCTATCTCTTGTAAATGTCAATGTAGGTTCAAAGGCACTCGCAGTTGAGAATAAAGAAGTAGGGTAATATTTGCAGACCATATTAGAGAAAGCGCAACAGACATTGGCATCGGAAGCATCGACATCAGCATGCCTTGAAGGCACAAGAGCCAAGCTTGCAGATTTAGCCTCCAAGCATCCTACAAACAACATGAAGCCAAATTACTCTCCAGTGAAAGTGACTCCATTGATGGACATTCATAGACAAGATCATGGGGACCTAGAGGTCAAGCCCCACCTTAGAGGTCATTTCTCTCAAAATCAGTTTGTAGACCACAACATGGAGTAGAGTCTAAATGAATCTAAGAATCCAATTGAGAAGAAAAGGTGGAGAAAACTTTTCCATGAGAGCAATGGAGAGAATTCCCCTACCAAGCTGCGAGAATTGGGAATTTATGCCTCTGCCTATAAAATAGAAGAGGAACAAGAAGAAGAGGAAGAGCTCATAAAACCCAAACCTATTGAAAGGCCTACTACAGCTAGAGCATTAGTGGATGAGAGGACGACCATGCTTGTACAGTCAAATGGCCTTTCTTTAATCTAGGTTGATCATGAACCATGATTGTACCATCCACATTCCATGTTGGGAAATTGTCGGAAGGTGACAGAAGGGTTGGATTTGAACAGGAAAAGGAAGAGAGCTGGATTTGAAGGGAAGAGAGTTGGAGGTGGTAGAAGGATTTGGATTTAATCAGTTCCCCAGCAAGGAAGAGAGCTTGATCTCAATGCATCTCAATCTCAAAGCAATTTTTTTTCATGTTGTTTTTAGAGATTGTGGTCTTATCCCATAACTAATCTCTCTATATATATTGACCTCTTGTATGGTAAGCACACCCATCTATTTGATATGTGATAAGATAATGTTAGGCCCCTATACTACTAGTGTAACCCCTTATTGTTATTACTACAACCCCCTTATTATATTGATGTACCCATGTGGTGCCCATATTGTTACTATCGTGCCCATAGAAGCCCACTATTGTTATTATTGTGCCCTTACATTAATATTGTTATGTCGGCTCTGATTATATTATGACCCCTTAGACTCCTATACATAGAAAGGAGGTCTTTTCATTTGTATCATCCAAGAATTATTCATTTAGGTAATGTAAAGGAGGTTTCCTCCTCGAAGAGGCTAAATTCTAAGGCATTGATCTATCTTTTCTATATTTTTCTTGAGCTGGTTTCATAACATTTGGGATCAGAGCTTTAGATTCTAGGGTTTCGCTGCTCCAAATAGGTCATCGTGACATTTTCGCTATAACTTTTTTTCTGTGATGTTTCAAAAGCGAACAAGAAAACCCATTTGAGACAAAATCGTGCTAAACCTCGGATCCAAATCTTATAGCTAGAGCTTTTCACGCTATATTTGTGGAGATATGATTTGAGGAAGTTGGTATTTTTGCAGACTCCTAAATTACATTTCAAACAGGTGACCTTGGGAAAATCATCATAACTTTTGTTTTGAGCATCAGATTGAAATTTCATAAGAAGTTACAAAAATAGGACGAACTGTAGCTTCCTGTGTATATTTTTCAAATCCTAAGGTCGAAACAATGACACATGGCACTTCCTACAATTTCCCTCTTCTGAAAAGGTATATAATCAAGTCATCTTGGGATATTGTGCATAACTCTTTCTTGGAAAATCTAAATTCAATCAGACTGGTGGCATTGGAAAGAGGACACAGAGGGATACCGTAGGTCGCAATTTCAGAATGGAAGAGCCGAAATTACAGAGCTATAGTCATTTCAATATCAAGCTCCTAAAATCAAGAAAAGGCGATATGAGGAAGTTTGATGGAAACGATCCGATAAATTGGATACTTCAGATGGAGAAATATTTTGATCTACATGGTGTACCACTGTTACAAAAGGTACGTATTACATCTTCATATTTAGAACCAGATCAATTTTTATGATATAAAGGGATTTGCTCTCATAAACAACTTGTTACATGGTCAATTTTCACGGAGGAAATGATAGCACATTATGAGGATATAAAGAGAAACACCTTCTTTAGAGCAACACCACAACAATTGGAAAGAGTAAAAGGGCTTTGTTACCTAGTGGAAAGTAAAATTATGGAAACAAGGAAGTCTACCCCTCACAACTATAAAGATGGAAGTGTTGTTTCTCCTAGCCTTCCACAACCTACAAGGGTTACACCACAACAATTGGAAGAAAAAAGAGAAAAAGGGCTTTGTTACAATTGTGATAGAAAATGCACTAAAGGTCATAAGTGTGTTGCGAAGAAATTATTTTACATAGAGTATGAAGAGGAGGAAGAAAAGGATCAAGAAACATCAAAAGAAGAGGATATACATCAGGATCCAACCCTAGAGATAGAAGAAATGAATCAGACCATATCTTGTAAAGCATTGGCAAGAATTACCACTTCTCAAACTCTCAAGATAGAAGGACATATCAAGAAGAAAAGGGTGAAAGGAGTGAAAGATCACATTGAGAAAGAAGAAATGAATCCAACCATATCTTGTAATTCATTGGTCAAAATTACCACTCCTCAAACTATCAAGATAAAAGATCACATTGAGCATCAAGAAATGAATCTGACCATATCTTCTAAATGATTGGAAGAAATTATCACTCCTCAAACTCTAGACATAGAAGGAAAGATCAAGAAGACAAAGGTTCAAGCAGTGAAAGATCACATCAAGCATCAACAACAAGTTCTCTGACTTTTAATGTATAATGCCACTTCGATGCAAAATCAAACGAAACAACAGGTAGATCAACATCGTAGTAAAAAATGTTTTGATGTAGGTGATTGGGTATTTTTACTGCTACATATCAAGCAAGCTATTTATGAGAAGGAAATGTTGGGACAACTCTTCAAGGATGAGGATGTGGAAGCATTCTTTTGTTCTATTTCTATTATCCAACCAAATTGGATAAACGAAGCAAGGGATGAATGGAAGAAGGAAGAAGAAGTATGGCCATTTATTCAAAACTTGCAAAAGATCCTAATTCAAACAATATTGCCAGAAATTGAAGAGGAAGGA
>APFE030875884.1:38758-93537 GCA_000404065.3 Pinus taeda
TTTCATTTGTATCATCCAAGAATTGTTCATTTATGTAATGTAAAGGAGGTTGCCCCCTTGAAGAGGCTGAATTCTAAGGCATTGATCTATCTTTTCTATCTTTTTCTTGAGCTAGTTTCATAACAGATAATGTTTTGAAAACTACTCAACTACCTATATATTTTATTACATCTTGTACTTTGACCATTATACGTAGATATCTGGTTTTTCCATGCCTAATTGGTACTAAAATATGTTAAAAGGCTTCATCTAAGACAAACTTCAAAATTTAATATAAATCCCTAACACATTTTAAAATATTTTATAAGTTGAAATTCACAATTAAATTTAATTTAATTTTTTAAGTAATAGAGATTTCCTTCTAAAACTAAATTTATATATTTCTTTAATGGAGATCTCCCTACCCTAGCTAAACGTGTACAATACCTACTTTCTCTAAATACAAATAATCTTCACTATATAAAAATATAACTAAGACATTGACTCTTTTTTAAGGCACACATAGTTTCTTTGAAATGACAAAATATTAATCTTCACTATATAAAAATATAACTAAGACATTGACTCTTTTTGAAGGCACACATAGTTTCTTTGAAATGACAAAATATTATTAAACTTTGCTACGCAACTTACTTTATTGATACAAAGTATGGTTTGTTTGTTATAGTTAATGGAATATGGTTTTGTCGTGATAACTGATTTGATGTTAGTGAAAGCGTTGATTAAAAAACATAGTTAAGATATTGATTCATTGAAAATGACAAAAATATTGAAACTTTGTTCAACATATTATTTAGTTATTTAAATATAAATATAGATTGATGTTTTGATTTGATTTTAGTGGAACCTTATCAATCTTATAAAGGGAAAGGTATTTCAATTTTTTAATTAAAAATTAAGATTGTTATTCAATATAAAACTCTTTGAAACCTATAAAAAGGAATCTCTAACATAACAAAAGTAGAAAAAATTGAATACTTAAACTATTATATTTTAAACATTTAATTGGTTGGAATGTACATAATTTTTTTTGGTTATAGGAAGGAGACTTTAATTTTAATGTAAACAACATTTTAATATAAATTAAAAATATAGTTTAAATGAATTAAGATTTATTGTATTTATTTTGTTATATAAATTTTAGTTGATAGATATGTTTTTATTTTTTATTTCAATTAAATTAAAAATATAATTTATATGATTTAAGATTTATTGTGCTTATTTTATTATTAAAATTGACATATATTTTAATGTATATGAAAATAGATACGTTTTTATTTTTATTTACAATATTAAAATAAAAGAAACTTAAAATTTAAAAAGAATTGTAGTCATCGCCATCACTAGAATAGGATGAAACATCTAGACGTGTTAGTTGTATAATGCTTAATTAAAGTGTGTCATTTTTCTTTGGAATCTCGGGTATTAAGCAATGGCCCAATTTAACAATCTTGACGTGTTAGTTGTATAATACTTAACTAAAGTGTGTCATTTTTCTTTGGAATCGTAGGTATTAAGCAATGACCCAGTTTAACAATATTTTTTTTGCCCATCTTCCTCACCCCTTTTTTTGGAAATCTGGGAAAACACATAATAATATTTACATATGCTCGAGTGTATTGAGGCCATAGATAGAACTTAACCCGGTAATATTTTGTATTTAACCTGGTAATATTTTATACAAGCAAAATGCTAGACACAAATGAGGTACCGACCAAATACTTGCTACAAAAGATTACTCAAAGTTAAGGCATTGTATTATAGAAAATGTACAAAGATTACATGCATATGTGCTTTATGGTGTAGTAGTTGCAAGTTGTCACATTTAGTGTCCCATTTTTTTTCTAGTATAGTTTTTTTCACTCTTATCAAGGGTGATTTTTTGATGAGTTATATATATGACAGATTGATCACTTGATTGAGGAATATTGTTTTATATACATAGTTATATTTCCTTTTATGTTTATGTATGGAAGATTGATCGCTAGATTGGGGAATAATGTTTTATATAGTTATATTTCCTCTTATGTGTGGTATCTTTGATTATCTGTATTAGATGGTTTTGATCAAGTAAATGTTATACATATGTTTCTCTTTTAGCATCTGATTTATGAAGCAGATGTATGACATGGATGGTGATCCAAGATTGAGACACATAGAACCATGGATGCTCATGGTTATGTGGAATAGATGGTTAATTATGATTTATGGATAATACATGATTTGTGTGATCATATATGTCTAATATTGTACTAAGCAGGATGTGGTAGGGTACCTGGTCATTTTCCAACAAGGATGTTCAATTATGAATGACTGTGGAAGTCATTTCTTCAAAATGACTCTAGAAGTCATGCATCATTCTCGGTAAAATGTGATTAAGTTAATTTTATTATGAAATCCATTTGATTCCTTTGATCTATGAGATTGTAATGTGTGCAAGTCTTTGAACAAGGCCTTACCAACTAACCATCGAATGGGTAAGAGCTCACAATCAGTACCATAAGGAGAAACACAAAGTTTCAAAGCATAGTAGATGAGAGGGCATGGAAATTAGGGCATGGAGTCCTAAATCTAAGAAAGATAAAGACGCGGAGTCTTGAATATTTAAAAAGATCAAGTTGTGGAATCTTGTATCTTTGGAGTAGATCAGGGCACAAAGTCCTCAATCTACTAAGGCACGGAGATGCATGAAATAGGGGTGCAGAATCCCTATTCTCCAGAAGAAAAATACCACTCAAGGATGAATTTCCTTAAATAAAATTTCATTCTCACAATTTTGGAATGACTTTCTAAAAATAGAAAGTCATGTCCAGCATCTCAAGCACGACTTTCCAAAAGTAGTAAATCACCTTGCATAAATTGGTAATCAAGCGGAGTTGAAGAAAAACAACTTAACTTATCATTAAACAATCCTAATGTTTCAATCTCGATTGGATGCTCAATATTATTAATATTATTATTATCTTTTATGAGACTATGATATTATTATTCAAAAGGAATTACAAGTCAACTTTATCTCATCAATCAATTCACACATCTCCTTCATGACTCTCATGGCTCTATGTAACTCTCTCTATCTCTCTTTTAAATAATACATTACACTCTATTTTATGCACTCATCAAAGAATGGCATATTCCTTTTCACTCATTAAAAATATGTCATAAAATATTCCTCTTACGCTCTCTTTAATGCATATGCTACACTATCCTTAACTAAGGCATGCATACCTCTCCTTAATGGCGTGAGTTACACTCCTCTAAAAGGAATCCAATGCATGCACATTACTCATTTATGACAAGAATTGGTTGCTCCTCCTATATATGAGTCTCATGTATTCTCACTTGGGGGAAGATTATGACGCCAAGAGTGGAAGAGACTTGAGGAAAATGGTGAGAGGAAGAGATATGGAGAGTAGCCTATTGCTTCCAAAATAATTTTGAAATTCTTACTAAAATCCTGAGATCTGTAGCTATTAAGGTTGGCCATGAGTGATATTGAGAGGAAGTGAAAATTTGCTTCTTTAGTTTGCCTTGAAAATCTCTCTATTGTTGTCTTTTGGTACTGCTTGTGAGCTTTTGCAACTCGGGGGTTCCAGGGGGAGAAGTTTTTCCTAGATATGGTTGGGAGGAAAACTGGGTGGTTCACAATGAGTTGGTAAGGATATTGGAGCTGGAGCATACTCCCACCTTTTTGAGTTGTATAAATTCACTACCAGGTATGTTGACAACATTATATTGTGTTTTTTTTTTGCAATTCATTACATGGTTTTTGCTTATTTGGTTGTTGACTAAAACTTAGATGTATATCAAATGTTGCACACTAAATGTTGAAGGAATTTTGCAATAACTATAGATTATTTTATGTAAGTTTTCTTTTTGTATAGTTTTGTTGCAAGTTGATTGACATCATGTCTTAATGGCTGAAGCATTTAGGATTACATGAGTATATGAAAACATATTTATAGCATAAATTTGGTTTTCCTTCTCTTTTTACAGTTGTAGATAAGTTTTCATATTATATGTTTGACAAAAGTGATAAATGAGATAATATGAATTTGTTTTTGGTTGTGGTTTTAAAGAATTGCGTTTCTGGGCATTTCTGTTTTGATTCATTTTAACTTCAAGGGGTATCTATGCCTTGAGGCCATGTCACCCCAACTTTGATTTCAAAAACCAAATTTTCATAATATGGTTCTTTACACTGTTATATTTTCTAGATTTTCTACTGCTACCTGGTGGTTTGTTTCACTATTTTTTTTCTTTTAGCTGTGACTTACTTGGTAATCTCTATTTATGAAACCAGCCTATTATATAAACCTGGAATTCTTGTTTAAAAGTCTCAATGGTTAATACAGTGATAGTTTAAATAACTTGTGACTTCTTGCTTGATAGTTTAATAGATAGCAGCTTGTTTTGTGATTGCTAACCGTTGTTCAAAATTCTCCAATGGTTGTAGCTACATCACTACGATCTATTTGTAAAATTACTTAAATGTTTATATTCATTTATGTGCCTAAAGTTTTGTATATGTAGCAATGAAGATGGATGATAGTTCTACTTATGTATTAGGTTCACTTATTGGCATTACTAGCAATGAAAAATAAGTTATGTAATCTTAGATTCATGTTAGTTAATTGTGGTGAAATCACCTTAAGGGTTGTGGCTATAAGTGTTTGACAAAATGCCTCAATGGATGTACATTTCACGCTTGCAAACTGTTTGACATAATGCTTCAATGATTGTAGCTAATTGCATCTATGAATTGTCTATAAATATGGCTAAGTGCATTTAGGATTTGGAACCAATGTGTTTTTGGAAATATCTCAATGAATAAGCATGATGATTCCATTGAATTAAAAATCTATGTAATTCAAATTGGATAAGTAAATTATTGTAATTGTTAGCTCACATATGAATTCATAATCATTGGAAACCACTCCTTTAGAAGTTTAATTATCTTGTTTTTCTTTCCTTTGTTTTACAAAAGAATCCATAGGCATATTATTTAGAACAAAATCAAATTAGTCACTCTTAAACACTTTTTTTTTCTTTTTTCTTTTTTTATTTTTTTTTCTTTCTTTTTCTAAATAAGTTTCATCTATTAGTATACAAAAAGATTACATGGAGGCCTGGGCCTTATAAGTTATGGCCCGTGGTATGGGAATTCTAAAACAGCAGACATAATCAACATGTATCAGGTGATTCAACAAGAGAGTGCCACCCTCATAGGGGAAACTGGACATGAAGCTCCAACATTTTATCAACCCACAATAACTAAGAGAAGTTATGCATACAAAATTGTTCCCAGTCAAAAAACATAGCCACCCGCAAATGGGAAACCGACGACTTGACAAGCTGTAAATCTGAAGATAACCAAGCTGTGGCAGCGAGCGAGTAACACTGACTAACCTAGACTGTTGTCCATCCAAAAACATGCAAAAATGGAGATTAGCCATTTAAGTACCTTGAGAGGAGGGGGGAGATTCGACCACGTGACATGCATAGGCGTAAGGGTCGTCCTCATCTTACATATCATCTTTAGCACCGGAACAGCCTCGCTTGGTGTCGTCCTCATCCTGCTTATCATCTGTAGCACTGGAGCAACCTCACTTGGTGTCACCTGAACAGCCTTCAACTCTGAGATCCTGCGAGGTGCTGCACTCGACCACTTTCCTTTTCTGACCACCTCTAGAGGGAGAGTTAGGCCTTTCAGCCTCCTTTTGCACCAAATTAGTTCTCGGAAGCTCGGTTCAGGGGGCTCCTCTTTAAAATCAATGGTAATGGTGGCTGTTATAGTCGGAATGTTGAGAAAACAAGGGAAACGGAACTGGACAGTATGTTGTTGACCGGGGATGAGACTGGAGATGCCTCTTGCAGGCTGAGAAATCCTGCGACTAGCTCGGAAGCCACGACCACTTCTTGTCTCAGGGGAACGACCCAACGGGGAGTCCGAGGGAGGATGGTGGGGAGGACAGCCACGGCTCGAGCTGTGACAACACCACATCCTCTGGCGCATATGAGGCATTGGATACAATTGAGAATGACTGAGTGAGACAAAGCAAGAAGCAGAGGGCAGGAAATAAACGAGCGAACCAGTGGAAAGTTTAGAAAGTAGAGAAAGGGTGCACTGATCAAGGAAAGTCAGAGTGAAACCAGAATCCCCTAGAGAAATGGGAGCTCTGTGTAACATGAAAGCCCGAAATGAGGTCAATGCAACAGAAAATTGAACATCTGCACCCAATGTTGGTTTTGGAGCTGTGCTCTAAGATATCCGAGGAGCAGCGAGAGCGCAGAGGCAACAAAGCAGGCATGAAGCTTTCGGTAGAAGCCATATTTCTAAAGAACAGATGCGAGCATGGGCAACTGTGCTACACAAATGCAGTGGGGTGGTTGGCAGGCTCGTCATTAATGCAATTAATGAGGACGAGGACAAGAGGAAGGGTGGCGGTGGTAGAATCCCATGCACATGCCAAAATCCTCTGCCACATATCATTCCCTCTGATCACCCGCATCCGGGGCTTGAAGATCCTGGTGCACCAAGGAAGTGCAATCTTGGATGAGTTGTGCATCATCAGAGTTGAGGAGAGGGCCCTCGTAGAAAGGAATAATCTGAGTGGCACCTTGATTAGCCAATCAATTAGAAACTTTGTTATCCGTGCGTCTAATATGCTTAAAGGTGATGGCTCTAGGCACCTTGAGCCATTTTTCAATTTGTTCCAGTCTGCTCAGCAGTCGCCAACTCGTGGCCACTTTAGTTGTTGTAGAGCCAGAGTGGAGACGAATTGCAGCCCCAATTAGGATCTGAGAGTCCCCTTCAACTTATAGAGGGAAGAAGTTCTCTTTATCAGCTATGCATAACCCATGCCATAGGCCTTCGATTTCAGCTGCATTGTTAGAGTCGCGACCAAGATAGCCAAAGAGGATGTAGGAGATAGTGCCCTCACAATTCCTGAAGATGCCTCCATAGCCTGCTAAGCCTATATTTCCTTTTTCCGCACCATTAAAGTTCATTTTGAAAGCCTGAGTCATGGGAGGAGACGAGGAGATAGGCAACTCAAAATGCTTCAAGGAATTATGAACATTCCCCCAAGGGTGTTTGAGATCGAGGTTCCATCTTTTCAAAATGAGACATTCAGCCAGCAAAGAAGGCATATCCGAATCTTTCCAATGAACAAGAGCTAAAGTTTCTTGTAGGTTGCGCTTGAGATTGGACCAAAGGATTTCAACCAGTGTGGATGTGTCCTTGAATGTCCTGTAATTGCGTTCTTTCCAAGCGAACCAATATATAAAGCCAAGGAACAAGTTCCATATGGCATTAAGAAATTGACTTTGGAATGGCTGCGAAGGCCACCATCTGATGGTATTATTGATATCACAACCTGTCTACCAGTTCTTCTAAAGGAGAATGTGAATTGGTCCCAAAGATGAGTAACTAAAGTGCAAGAATCAAGGAGGTGTTGTATGGTTTCTGCTTGAGAATTACAATTGGGGCACCTTGAAGGGCCGATGAAACCTCGTTTCAGAAGATTGTCCCACGTGAGTCTTCTTCCTTTGCTAAGGAGCCAGAGGAAAGAGGAGATTTTAGGCCAAGTTCTGGGAAGCCAGACTTGAACCCATATGCGATCCTACTGATTCTGCTGGGGGCAATAGAGTAACCTGTAAGCTTCTTGGGTAGAAAAGTTACCCTGTGGAGTGTATCCCCACCTCAACCTATCTACGAGGGCTGAGACTTTGATCCTTCTTAAGCTGAGCTCCTATTCAATGTCACCATAAGTCTCCCCCTGCCAGTCCCCTTGCCAAGTGAGAGATGGTTTCCAGAACTGATGACCATGAGAGGAGAGGGGTTGCCAAAACTAATTGACATGATTGGGGATGGTGTTCTGAAGAAAGCTTTGCCAAAATGGTTTATGGAAAAGAGAGGATAGTTTAGGCATTTGTTGCGAAGAGTCTTCCTAGAATCTAGCTTTGTCTCCTGACTAGATCTCCCAAAAACTGTGAGCTTGGATGAAAACACTATGTTGTTTTTCTGCGTTCCAAATCATCGAACCATGGGCATCCGTGATGATGCATATGAGATCCTCCTGGGGTCTACCTGGAGCATATTTGACCTACCAAAGATGAGCCCAAGGGATGTTTGGTTTAGAGATCCAATTCCACCAGATACCGGCTCCCATGGTATGGTTGCTATGAAGCAGATCTCTCAAACCCAACCCCCTAGCATTTTTTGGTGTGCAAACCTCCATCCATTTGACAAGGGCCCATTTTCTATTGAGGCCCAAAGATCCCCAAAGAAAATTCCTCTGTAAGTTGCGAATTTGCGTCAGAACCCATTTTGGTGCAACCATGATGGAAAAGAGATAAAGAGGCATAGCTTGGAGTACCGATTTGATTCAGATGATTCTACTGGCCATATTAAGAGAGTGGTACATTGAAGAGGAGAGTCTGGCTTCCAGCTTATCAAGGAGGGCTCTCCAAGAGGCATGCTTGATGATAGAGTCTACTAGGGGAGCCACAAGATACTTGGAAGGAAGAACATCAATCGAGAAGCCCGAGATTCTGGCGATATTGCATTGAGAGATGGAGGGGGTATTGAAAAAGAAAATTTGGGATTTGTCTGAATTAATGGTAGTTTCAGAAGCATCTGAGAAGGTGTTAAGCAGGGATTTCAAGGCCCGAGCTTCTTGAACAGACAAATGGCCAAAAAGTAAGTTGTCATCAATGAATTGTTGATGAGTGATAGGGGAGTTGTCATGCAAAGAGATCCCTTTAATAGAGTCAGAGGAGGTAGCATTATGAATGAAGCGAATAAGGCCTTCTGCCATGAGAACGAAAAGGAAGGGGGACAGGGGATCCCCCTGACGGATACCTCTAGAAGAACGAAACGGAAGTGAGGGAGAGCCATTAACAAGTATTGAGAAGCTGGGGGACGACAGAAGGCTCATGACCCACCGAGTCCAAGGGGCATTGAAACCAAAAGCCAGGAGCATTTGTTTGATAAAATTCCAACTTAATTTGTCAAATGCTTTAGATAAGTCTAGTTTGAGAAGCGTACATCATTTCTTAAAGAGCTTGAGTGAATAAAATCACTTCATGTGAAAGGATTATGCCATCCAGGATTTGTCACCCTTCCACATATCCAGTTTTCTCTTGCGAGATAAGGAGAGGTAGGAGGGGCTTAAGCCTGTTCACAATGACTTTAGAAATCAGCTTGTATATGACATTGCAGAGCGTAATGGGCTTGTATTTGTCCGGAGTGCTTGAATTCTCATCCTTGGGGACGAGAGAAAGGAAGGTTGAGTTTAGTGAAGGAAGAATCCAGTGCATGGAGCGGGATTCCTCCACTAAGGCCCAAACCTCCATCTTGATATGCTCCCAAAATGAGTGGAAGAAGTTGGCCGTGAAGCCATCCAGGCCTGGCGCTTTACCATCTTTGAGTTGAGCTATGGCTTACTCTACTTCATGAAGAGTGACTGGCTGGAGCAACATCGCATTTTGATCCTCAGTAATGATTTTACGAATAAGTTGTGTGACGGACCGAATAGTGTGATCTCGATTGCCTTCAGGTTCCTGCAAAATATTTTGGAAGTACCCTCTGAGCTCTTTTTCAATGTCCTCATGCGCCTCTAAATGAACTCCATGATTGTTATTGAGAAAAGCAATGTTATTATGCATCCTTTTTTGAATAATGGACCTGTGGAAAAAAATTGTGTTTTTCTCCCCTTCTTGAAGCCATCTGACCCTAGATTTCTGTCGCCAGAAAGTCTCCTCCCGTTGCTTACTCTTGTCAATTTTTGTGAGGAGATCGGTTTCCTTACTGTCATAGTCCTCTGTTCTGCCTTCAATGATGATTTTCTATTGTAGAAGGCTCATTTGAAGCTCTAGCTCTTTTTGGTTGTCAAAGATGTTACCAAACTAAGATTTATTCCAATGTTTGGGCGTGTGCTTGAGATTCCTAAGCTTTTGTTGGAATTGAAACATTTTTGAGCCCTCAGGTGGTACATAGCAATGCCAATCTTTGATGACAAGTTCTTTAAAATCATTGTGGGTGAACCATAACGATTCGAATCGAAAAGGCCGGTTTCAGTGCGAACCCATACGGGCCCATTGAAGGAGGATGGGCCAATGATCTGATCCAGCTAGAGGCAATATGGAAGAATGGAAGTAGCCCCCAAGATGAAGAGTGTTGTCTGACATGAGAAATCAATCAAGGCGGGAGGCAATGTGTTGCGGCCCTCTGCGTTTGTTGGTCCAAGTGTACGTACCATTGGATGTCTATAGATCCATGAGCTGGTTGCGTAGAATGAAGTCTTTGAAACCTAAGCAGTCCCCATCTAACCTGTGCCTTTCACCAGATTTTTCCTCCAAGGAGGTAGTCATGTTAAAATCCCCCCCACATATCTAGAGAGGGAAATGCCTCAAGGAGTTTAGATCTTTTAAAGTAAGGAGCAAATCTAATTTCTTTTGGATTTCTTGCAGGAAATATACATTGGTTAGGTGACCGTGTATGTCGGTACCTACCAGATGGAAGGTCGTTTTAATGAAATAGTGTGATGCATGGAAGTCATATAGAGAAAGAACTTGAGGATCCCAAATGATTGCTAGCCCTCCTAAGGCGCCCAAAGCGTCCACCGTCACTGAGCGGCAGTTTGCCCAAACTTTGGCCACAATGTGTTCAAGTGCTTTGCTATTATATTTCGTCTCCTGAAGATAAACAATTGAAGGTTTGTATTGTTCTATCATATTTTTAAGCATTATGTGTTTTCAGGGGCTATTAACCCCTCTCACATTCCAAGAGATAAGCTTCATGAGGAACTATGAGGAAGAGCATTGTAGAACTTTGTCAACTTGGGAATCTGCCTGAATCCACAAGTATTTCGCTATAATAATAGTTCTTTGTCAGTTTGTCTTCCTTCCTCTCTTTTTTTTTCTTTCATAATTTTCCTTTCGTCCCATAGGCTTCCTTCTTGAATGCTCAATGAGTTTCTTTGTTGTGTGCGGGAAAGGATCACTTCCAAATTGTCTATCTGTCGAGGGTGAATGTTGTTATATTCTTTCTGATGGCATGCTTCTTCCAGAGCAAGAATGTATAGCTCCCCCATATCAATGCTTTCAGGTTCTTCATCCATGAGGGTGGGGGCATTCTAATCTGTGACGTACGGACCAAGAGGGAGGACCAAAGCTTGGGAGCAGTCCACTTCCATGAGCATATTGGTGGGAACAGAGGGCTTGGTTTGGACCTCAGCAGAAGTGGAGGCAGGAGAGACAGTTGAAGTTGTGTCAGGATTTTGGGGTATGAGAGTAGAGTCGGAAGAGTTGGGATGAGGGTTAGAGGCAGAGGGTTGGGCTTGGTGAACCCCCGGAGGGTCTTGAGAGGCAATAAATTCAAAGTTGTTGCCAGTGTCAAGATGTTTGGGGGCGGTAGAGATGATGGGGGATTTCTTGGAATGATTCTTCCTGGAGGAAACCTTAGTGAAGCCTTTCGCATCTTTTCTAGCTTCAAGGGGGGAGGTATTAGGCTTCTGGGTCAAAGGACAATCTCTAAACAGATGGCCATGCTCATGACATTTTCTGTAGCAGAATGGAACGTGCTCACAGTCAATAGTCTGAATCCATTCAAAGTCATCATGAAATAAGCTTACCGAGTCTATAAGAGGCTTAGCAAGGTGCATGTGGACATAGATTCTGGCGTAGGAAGTGTAGTGTCTGAGTTTTGTTTCCTCAGCAACCTTTATGAACTCTCCCAGACCATTGCCAATGTCCTACAATGTCTCTTCGTCCCAGTATTCTAGAGGTAGGGAATACATGTGAATCCAAATTGGATCCCAACGGAAGTCTTCCCTGTCTGGATGAAATATTTCAATCCAGTCACGCAGATACAGACCCGCTGAGTTGAAGAAGTAAGGGCCTCCTTCAAAGATGCGGGTCTTGTCCTCTAGGCAGTGGAAGGTAGCAGTGAAAAATCCTTTGGGGCCAAGCTGCAGAGTCACTTGTCCTTTGGGCTTCCATTTGGTCATTATCCATCCTTGAAAATCCTTCTCAGTTGGCCAAAGTCCGATTAACTTTCCAATGAGGGCATGATATTTCATATATTGCATGTGAGACCATTGATACGGTGACTAGGGAGGTTGATTTTGACCCGATCTGCCGCTTTAGGGATGCATGTGGCAGAGGAAACTTTTGGCTGAGCCTAAGAAGCTGTTTGTTCAGTGCTCTTGCTCCTAGGGACATCAGAGCTTGTATTTGCGTCACTTATATTGTCTGTAGTGGGAGTCCGGTCAGAATCTGTCTGCAAACCTAACGCAGAGCTTCTTGGCAATTCTGGCGTCACCGCAAGGCCAGAATTTGGTGGAGGGGGGGTATTACCCGCCCCTCCAAAGGGGGAAGACATACAGAACCATCAGTAGAAGAGCCCATAGAATCTGCAACCTCAGGAGAAGAGGATCATACATGCAAGCATGAAAGGATCCACAGGGAAGGGTTCACGGAAACCCTAGAACTAGAAAGTCATGCAGAGCTCACCCAACATCCAAGGTCAGGCTATATTCCACCGTTTGTGTGCACCATCTCCTCTTCACTCTTAAACACTTTTAATTGCAATAGAATGAACAATTAACTTATTGGAAATTGTGGTATGTAAAGATTGATATTATTTATCCCACTAAAGACTCTATCATTTAAATATGATTTTAAGACTTACGGTTGTAAGTTTTGGATCTTGATGAACCATGACCATGTAGCTTTAATGAGAATTTTAATATTACCATGGGTTATTTAGTCAGTAGAAATTAATGTGTAGTGTAAAGAATACCAATAAAATAAAAAATAAAAATAAAAATATAGATATACGACCTTGCATTAAATTTTACGTCTTAAAAACTTAAACTTAAAATAAAATAATTTTGCATTTTGAGTCGACCTTAGTATAATACTAATGGTTGGTAAGGTGGGACCTTACATCAAAAAAATGGGAAAGGAAGGAGCATCTACCCAAAAAATAGAAACCAGATGTCTTCCTGGAAAATTCATTACATTTAACATAGAGAACGACCAAAAGAGAAAAACAAGAAAATTCATTACATTTAACATAGGGAACGACCAAAAGAGAAAAACAAGAGAAGTAAATGTATGTTGGCAAAACATGTTTAGATATACATAAGATTGTCAAACTCATGGATAAAATCTTTAATTTGTTATTTTGCATTATCAATCTCATGGATAGAATATTTTATGTGTTATTTTGCATTATGATGTACTACGAAAACCTGGAGATATGCTTTCATGCCTTCATCGTTTTCATTAACTGCACTCTCCTAAGATATATGACCACCATTTTATTTAAAAAAATGGTGATACACAATGGTCAATGTGAAGCTCAAAGAAAATTGCATCATCCAAAATTCAATATTCCAAACCAAATTTCACTTATTTTTGCTTGATCATGGAAACCAAAGTACAATTTTTTCCAATTTAAGAATCCTATCGGCCTTTCGGTGTACCTTTTGGGGTAGTTGCTAGTTATAATATAGAGTCTTCATCCATTGAGTGAATACCATGCTGTTTCTCAAGCCGTTGGGGGGTGCTCAATTTATGTACAGTAAATTTTTTGATTGGTTTTAGTCCTAATGGTTGCAAGAGGTATATTATACAACCTAGATGAGGGAGATGTCCAGTACTTTGTGTGTCCATGCATGAGTGTATGCATAATGTTCCAAATGAAAAAAAAGGGAAGATTATTTCTTATGATGGATCCATCTTAATTTATGGATCTATTTAGCACTGAGAGGAAGCAGAAAAATCAAGACACAAACCTCAATGTGTTTGCATCTTGAAGGAATTTGTCATTATGTTGTGGTTTTCACCTAGACTATGAGGAACCGATGCAACCAAATAGATATGTGGATTAAGTTGTTTCTGCTTTGTACTTTTCACCCTTGTTTTTGTTTTGGAGCATGTTGCTCTTAACCAATCTGGTTATCTGGGGCAGTTATGTTTCTTGCTTATTATATATTTTTTGGGGTAAACATCCACAGGGCGTTTGAATTGGTGACTGTCTTAACAGTGCATCTATTCACCATCAATTCAAACCCTTGTGGGCATAATTTTGCTATATTAAATTAATGACAATTTGTTTTTTCCTTGGATTGATATTGGCAGTGACAAACCTAGTGAACATGACTTTGAAGTTGACTAAGGTATACATTATATATATTTAATATGTATATATACATATTAATTTTTTTGTCCCCTTGTCCTATTGAAAGTTTCATCTTCCTTAGACATTGGAGATATTGATTATTGTATGTAATAACTTCTAGAAGTTGCAGAAAATGATATCATGGGAGAAGTTGTCGAAGAAAAGGAAGTTGAAAATATTGCCTTCAAAATTACGGAGACAAGGAGTACCAAATCTTTTGAAAGCTTGTAGTTAATTTATTGGAGTATTACTTTCTCTAATAATGCTAGTACATTGTTGGTACATGTTATATGAAATCTTCATAAAACACTTACACTAAAAGAAAAAATTAAGATTGAGTTCATGTTACACTATTTAGCAACCAATCTTTAGGCTAATGCATCATTAAGTGAGACATATTTGTATTTTTTTGTACATGGATTGATTGAAAATGGTATGGAGGAAGAAAGTATGGGTAGGAAGACTACTTTGTTTGTTAAACCTAGCCTAGCATCTTCAATATCATTGGAATCATATGAAAATTCAATGAAGGGACCTACTGATGATAAGCTAGATACATCTAATAGGTATCTGATTTCAATGTTTTCACTGGGACTTCTTGAGAACCATATGAAAAAACTAAAAGTAGATAAGAGTGATTAATATTTAATAGTGATGTTAGACCCTTTTATACAACTATTAGGGCATTGTCTCAAATCTAAGTATGAAGGAGTTATATCACATTCTGTGAAATGTTTGGCTTGACTATTGAGACTTCCCCTTCCATTTATTGATATTCACAGTAGCAATATTACATCCTTGGTTTTTAAATGGTCCTAACATCAGGAAAGAGTGACAGTCCCTTAATGTAGTCTTTTGTTGATTTACTTGTTATGCTTTTGAGGCATGCAAATACAACCATCTCAAATGATCCATCAAATATGCTTCTCCACCATCCACTCTTTATAAATTTAGAGAGTATCTCAACTATCATTGCACTAGCACTTTTGAAAGAAATTGTTTGGCGGAAACTGTTAGTTCCAAATCTACATGATTTAATCACTAGAGTGGCATGTTTGATGGTAACTAGTCAGACTCTTCTGATTCACCAACATTGTAGTCAAGTTATTTTATAGTTTCTTCTTGAATACCCTCTTGGTACCAAGCGAATGCAACAACCCTTGGATTTCTTAGTGATTCACCATTTTGTACTAGTGATTTGTCATTATTTTACAAGATAATATAATATGGTGAGAGATTCGCCAAAAAAATTATATATACATATTCTATTATTAATAAAACCGCCTTCCATTTTTCCTATGTATCATGGGGATTCGCCCATTTATTATACATATAAATTTAGGGAGGTTCTTCAAATTTTCCTTAGTACTCTTTGAAAGCTGCAATTATAACTCTGGAAAAGATGGTAGGTGCATTCTTCAACCCAAATGGCATCATTGCGTACTGATAGGACCCCCATTTTATGGAAAACATTGTCTTGTGTATGTCTTCCGGCGCAATTCTGATATGATGATACGCTAAGAATCCATCTCTAAATGAGTAAACCTCTTGTCATCCTACATTATCTAACACTTCGTCTGTAAATGGTGTAGGGAAAGGGTCATGCAAGCATGCATCATTCAACTTCCTCAAGTCCACATAGATTCTAATTTCCCCTTTCACCTTCTTCTCGTAAACCACCATGGGACGTACCCATTCAGACTCTTCGATAGGTTCAATTATCCCTGCTGCTAACATCTTGTCCAATTCTTATTTTACCTTTTCCTTATACTTTGGGTTCAGTCAATAAGGCCTCTACTTAACAGGCTTTGCATCAAGATTCAGAGGAATCCTCATACCTCCAAATCCCCTAGGATGCCTTTCATATCTAAAAATTTAGAGGGAAACAACTCCTAGTATTCATGCAACAATTATGTTATCTTGCTGGCAATGTCTTCATCCTAGTAATCTCCCATGGTCGCATACTTAGGTTCAACTTATGTCCCTATATTTACTTTCTTCATTTTCAGTTGTTGCATTATATATAGCATCTCTATATAAGGTCCATTCACTTTGTGATTTCCTTCTGACTCTTTGATGTAAATGTTGCGAGGATCTCCCTCCTCTTCTGCATTGAGGTTATAACATTCTATCACATTTCGGATATGCGTAGCCCAATCAAGTTGCGAGATAACTGGAACTTCATTTTCAAAAATCTTCTTCTTAACTATATTTAGAGTTGCATTTGTATGTGGGAAATCATCTTCAAATTTGAATGTCATCACAAATCCATCCAACATTTTTTCCCAGCTAGTAGTGCCATGTCAAAGTTCAGTTTCCAAATACCAGTTTTGAGGTATCGTTTCCAGGGTCTGGATGAAACCATGCACCCATTCTTCTCGTGGAATTTCTCTCCAAGATTCCATACAGAGTTGTATATGGTCTCTAGGATCATTATAGCCATCATACTTGTCTACGAGATCTATTTCTACTTGTCCAAATCGTACCCACATCAACCTTCTACATTTCTCCCAGTCTCCTATATTCTTCTTATGCATACCCCACCATCTAGCAGGTGTAGCCCTCAATGCTTGATCCAGTGCTAGAAATCTTTGACATTATGGTACCCGCATTTCATAATATTTAAAGAAAGTATTCACATCACCCAAGCCATCATATAAAGGTAAGTCATGTACCTCAGCTATCATGCAACACACTACTTTAGTGATCCTTACACATTGCCTTATAGACACTTTGTGAGATCTATTATGCCAGTTATCCAATTCTTCTTCTGAATCCGAAGTGCAGGAACTATCTTGCTCCCAAATCATCTTTCCATCTGCATTAGGATTGATCCACTCTTCTTCCTTCACTGTGATCTGATAGATATTATCAACATCATCCGCACCATATTCTTCTTTGACAGGCTCTATATACCTCACCCCTTCTGATGGATCCAATGGAACAATAACCCTCATATTATTTCTTTCGAATATCATTTTCCTTTTCTTCAGATTAATTATAGCCATATTAGCAAACACCCAATCCAATCTAAGAAACGCGGGGTAATGATTACAATCATCTACTATCTCAATCACTACGAAGTCAGTGGTAGTGTGCACTCCATCGATGTCCACTATGACATTAGGAATTCTTCCTAGGGGTAATATTTTTTGTTGATTTGCCATCTTCAACTGAATAGTAGACCATTGCAGCTTTGGCTTACCCATCAATTCCATAGCCACATAAACCCCTGGATCTTGACAAAGAGGAGCTTCGTGAAGGGGTTGAAAACTTGGATGCTGAGGAGGGAGAGCCTATCACTAGGCTCCCGTAGTATATCCCTCTGCAAAAGGGAAAAAAGAAATTACCCAAAAATCTTGATAACGCTAAATTCACAATCTCTACACCACTATTGTCGAAGAAAGTTCCATTTGAAGGCACGCTCTTAGGGCATATTCCCACACTTAAATGGAGGATTTGGATCTAGCTTATCATGATAAATTCCTAGAGCATTTGGTGGCCAAAAAATATTTGGGGCGAAGATATACTATGAGGAGACTGGAGTCGCAGAACTGGAACCCATGAAATGGGTCGCGGGGGTTGAAAAGTTTGGGTTGATAAATATGCTATGTGTACTGCATTTTAGCAGAACCACTATCAACACGGTGTGTGTATGCCAGTTTCTCATGTTGGTTCATGATGGTTGTCTCTGGCTGGGAGAAACCATCCCCACTACAGATATGTTGATCCACAACATCACAAGGTTCCCCTATCAAGGGGTGTATCTAGCCGAGGAGTTCGGAGGCAAGAGTAAAGAAAAATAACTCATAGATAGAATTAAGAATGAGTTTGGCTTAGTGAATAAGTCACACAGATCCTCTATCCATTCCATCATAGACAAGGCGGTGTAGTTTGCCGCTAATATTTTGGCTTGCGAGGTTATGAGAAATTTCTACATGGATGAGGTGCCAGCGCCAGTCATTTCATTGACTGCACAATGCACGAAGGGGGTGCAGTAAAACTAGGCATAGTATCTTTGCAAATATTTTATGTTGAATTATCGCAAAACACAGGACAACAGCAAGGCATTCCACTATGCCTGGTTGCTATTATTAATTGCCCTAGTTGTATGGAGACTACAAGAAGTCAGTTTGTTCCCTCCATAGGATGTCTATTTACCAAAGGACATGAATTTTGTTTCACTGTGGGTAACAAAGGATCCAAAGAGGGTCATGGAGATGAAGATATTCTGGGTGTTGGTCGAAATGGAGCTCAGCACGGTGATCAGCCAGAGTCCGAGGCTCTCACCTACCCTGTTTGAACAGTTGGAGGCATACACAGAGTTCAAGATGGATTTTCACAACGTGTCTATCCACGCATGACAAGATATGAAAAAGGTCTGGTACAAGTTTCCGTACATAGTCACTAACGCAGATGTACAGGAAGTCATGGGAAAATGGCCAAGGGAGTGGCTACACCCCACAAATCTCGGCTCCAAAAAAGGAAAAGGTGGAGAAAGCTCCTCCGTGCATGCCACAATAACGCAAAATAAAAAGGAAGTTGAGCAGGCTATCACCCAAGAGAAAGAAGCACAGAAAAAGAAAGAGCTTGATTAGGTAGTAACCCAAGAAAAATCAACACAAAAAAGAAGGAAGTTGCTACTAAGGCAGCTGCTGACAAGGAGCGCACCACGGAGGCCACATTGGAGGTTGAGGAGTCTACTTCTCAACATATTGTAGACAAGGAAGGGTACAAGGAGGAAGGAGGTGGTGGTGACAAGTAGAGCACTCCTTTCAAAATCACAAAGCGCCAGAAGGAGACAACTTTTGGGCCCTAAAAGAAGAAAAAATCAGACAAGCACGTACATGTAGATCCAATGGTCCTCATTGAGGGGGACTTGGATGTGATCAGAGATAAGGTCCATGATACAAATACCAAACTATGGCAATAGTTTGAACAACAATACCATTAGGCACTAGGGAATGTACAGAAGGATCTGCGTGACTTGCAGATTCAAACATGTTGACTTCAGGCGAGTGTGGGACAAGCGAGAGGGATTCAAGTGAGCATGACTATGCTGGAAAAAGATAGGAATCTGGACCTCAAAGCCATTCCATTACCAGAGGGATCACTGCGCACAAAGGTAGATGAAGCAAACACCCAGCTAGGAAAAATCAAGGATGTCGGTGTCAACTTAGCGCGCTATCTATTCAAACCCTCCACACACTTCATTAGGGGGTATCAGATGAGCTCAGGATCAGGGAGAAGCGTGCTATTAGTTATCAACGAGGTAAAGATGAAAAATGAATATATTTTCACATAAAAGGGCCAGGCGTTGAAGGAAAAGGAAGAACTGGCCGCACAAAACCATACCTTGGAGGCAGCAATTACACAGGCGTGTAAGACGCTACCAAAACTTCACATACTAGAAGATGCAGCAGCAGCAACGAAGATTCAGAATTTGGTTGTCACAGTCAGAGAATCAAAGGATGAGGTCAGTCGAGTAACATTTTAGTTCCAAATGAAGATATCAGAGCTAGAGTTGAAATTGCATCCAACCACTCTGCCAAAAATTCGGGAGCAGCGCGGAGCAGCCATTAGGGGGAGCATGGCCACTTTGGATGCAGTAGTCACAGGTTGCACATTGATCTTCGAGCAGGAAATGGAATTATAGACAACTCTGCAAGAGGATCCAAACATGTAGAGACTTGGCACAGATATCCGGGAGATGCAACCAAATTTTGATGAACTCAAGGCGACTGCACGCACTTTAGTGCCAGTCCAGTGCTTAGCTCAATTGTAAGAAGGAAAATAGTTGCAAACACAAATTGAAGAGTTGCAGAGAAAAGAGGTCGTCTTAAAGGCCAAAATACAGCCATGGATAGAGGAAGCAAGACAACTTACTTTGTCATTCCAAGAGAATTTGAAGACACTCCAGCAGACACACAGGACGATGCACCTTGCGATGGAATGTCGGACTATAGAAAAGTTGGTAGAGGAAGTGCAACAGGTCGCTGTGCAAGGTTCTGCTGACATAGAGGTGTTGAAGGTGGAGTTCAGTGACCTCCGCAACAATATAGATGCACCGGTTGAGTGACTCGGGGGCAAGTCACCCAATTTGTGTTGGGGGCCTATTGGGAAGGGGTCCCTAGGGTCAGTGAAGTCAAGTTTTGAGTCACTTTTGAGAAAAAATTTTAATATCCTTTTAGAATGTAAAGTCTCCCTGAAATGTGGAAGCGGAGTACGAAGCTAGTAGAATTCAAAGGGGCTTTAGTCCCTTAGTTGGGTAGATAATAGAGTTATTTTGAGACCCGCCCATGGTCCGCGGACCATGGTATTGTAAAGAAGATGTTATAAATAGATGAGTCATAGTGATTCTAAGAAGCAATCAATTAGTGAAGAATCATTGTAAGGGCAAGGTGCTAAAGAAAGAAAGGTTTGTTTCCTGTACTTAGGCGAAAGGGGAAGGCTCCTGTAGATGAGTGTGTGGAGACCTTGGTAAGTCTGCAGGATGAGTCTGCAAGCCCCTGTAGCTAAGTGCGCAGGGAGAAGAAGTCTGTAATTGAACATTATTACTTAATAAAGAGTATTTTGGGCTGAAATTGATGCATCTGTGTCTTATCATTTACTTCTATAAAGTTTATGTATCTTCGCTCTGTGATATGTTTTATTGAGAAGAGTTTTCGGCGGAAATCACATCGTAATTCTTTTGGCAATGTATTTCGAACCAACAAGTGTGGTTCATCGTCAGGACAAGTTGAAGAACCAGATCATGGTTGCAGGATAAATAGAGAGAGCAAGTTATCTAATGGCTAGATTTGACCAGGAATGACTACATTTGACTAGGAAAAAACTACATTAGACTGGGTAACCAGACATGACCAAGAGATATGTTTTATCTGAATTAATTCTTATTTACTGTGTGAAGCTAGTAGATCTGTAATATTTATGCATGATAAGTACAATTAAATACATTCGTGAAGATATGGAAGTCATTTAGATAGATTTGCAGTAGTTAACTGTTCGGAAGGATTAGAGTTGTGCGAAGGTAGATCTAAGCCATAGGGACTTCAAGAAACCATCACACAGGCCTCTAGATGCAAAAAAATGGTTCTACCATCTCCGAATACTTCTTTGGGTGAGATTGCAGCCTGCACTACACAGGTTCTTGCTAAAAGGGCCAACAGTTAGGGTTTTGTTGGTTGGTGCAGTTAAAATTGAACCTAGGTCAGGCCCCATCAAGCCAACACCTAGAAATTTTACAAACTTACTATCGTAAAGGAGAACAAGGTCTCATACCAGGAACTTCTTTTTCTTAATATGTTTGTCATGCCAGGACTTTTCTCTTACTATTTGTACCTGTTGATGGAATCCTGGTATAAATCTATCTTGCTCCAAAGAAAGCAAATGCAACATTCTTTCCTCCATTATACCCAGATTTTCCATATCTATAAAATTTGCAATCCTCAAGCTAGGCATGATGTACTCCATGGGCATCATAGCTTCTTTCCCATAAACTAACCTTAAGGGTGTCTGACCTGTCAAATTTTTACATGTGGTCCTATAATCCCATAATATTGTTGGAATTCTAAGGTCCCAATCATCTCTATTCACATTGCATACTTTAGTAAGTGCATTCTCCAAAATATTATTAAATACTTCTAGTGTTCCATTGGCTAAGGTTGATAAGGGGTACTCTTCTGATGATAAACTTGGAACTCATCAGTCAATGCTTCAATAGTCTTATTTAGGAATTTTGAACCTTTGTCACTCATCAAAATCTTTGGACATCCAAATCTAGACAATATGTACTCAAAAATAAGCTTCGCAACAGTCTCTACGCAGCAATCCCTTACTAGTTGTGCTTCAGCCCATCTTGTCAAGTAATCAATGGATGTAATTATGTACTTTGCACCAATCCTCTTTTTAGGTGGGTTGATGGGTCCAACAAAATCAATAGCACACTTATCAAAGGCCTGCAATGTAACTTGTGGTACCAATGACATCTCATCTCTTCTGGAAAGCTTCCCTGCTTTTGACACACATCACATGCTCAGAAATACTCCTTTACCGCTTTATGTAGTGTAGGCCACCACAATCCTGGTCTCAAAATCTTCTGTGCAGTAACTTTTCCTACATAGTGTCCACCAGTTGTGCCCCCATGAGCCTCTGCTAGAATCATTTATCTTTCATGTCTAGGAACATATCTGCACAATATCTCATCTGGTCCCATCTTATATAATTGTCCTATTATTAATGAAAAATCAACTGCCTTAACCACTAATTATTTCTTTTGTTGTGTAATATACTCTGAAGGAACCATTCATGAGGTCAAAAACTGAATGATATATGTGAAATGGTCATCTGCAAATTTGATTGAAAATAACTACACATCAGGGAGTTTATCCTCTATGCTAGTTCGTTCTTCCCATGTTTCTCATCTTGATAGATGGTCAGGCCTTGCATTTAATCTCCTTGGTTTAACAATGATCTCAAATTCATATTCCTGGAATAATAGTAACCATCTACAAATATTTCCTCCTAAGACAGGCTTATTAAACAAATAATTTACTGCAGAATTATCTATAAACATTTTAAAGTGTGACCCCAAGAAATAGTGTCTAAACTTTGCAAAGCATACACCATGGCTTGTCCTTCCCTTTCTATAGTGGAGTAACTCTTTTCTTCTTTAGATAACTTTCTACTTGCAAAATCTATAGGATGATCAATCTCTCCTACACCCAGGTTGTGCCAGTACCACTCTCAAAACTATAGCAAAGGCATCCACATGGACATGGAATTTCTTATTCTAATAAGGGAACACTAGTATAGGTGCAGCTACCATTTTTTCTTTCAATATGTCGAGGATCTTCTAAAATTCTTCATTCCACTGAAAAGTTAGATCCTTCTTCAACAATTTCTCCATGGGGGTAGTGATTTGAGCATACCCCTTAATGAACTTCCTATAATACTTAATATGTCTATTGCATTTAATTATGCAAAGAGCTATTTCTTTGCGATCTCATGCTCAATTGACATCACCAGACAACAAAATATAATTTCTAATACAATCTAATGCTCGCCCCCAATCCAAATGGTCATGCATGCAACAAGAAGTTGGATCTATGCTATAAAGATAAGAGATCATACCTGGAATCCTCGCATGTCAGGGAAGGGTTTTGAGTTCAATAAAGACCTTGCACTCCACTCAAGCAATCCAACATGTCTGCACCAGATCTCTATCCCTGCACACAATCACAACCAAAAAAGGACACTAGTTGATCTTCCTTGGAATATCTTCAGATCAAAAGTAATAGATATGATCATATAACATACTGAACACAAATTCATGTAAGGAAGGGAACATAGATTTTTATTAGCCATATAAATGGAACTACATCAAATGTATACCATCAACACATAAGATCCTCTCCTCCAACTTGCAGCATGGTCTCCTCTCCCAAGATAGTAGAGCTCTTGTGCTACAGTTTTGGATACTCTCTCCCCTTCCCTCTTTGTGATATTATAAATTCCCATTCCATCCTCTAGGAGAATGTACCTAGACACCTAGGGGCTTGAGAATTTAGGAAACTTCTACAATAACGGACCCTTAGACAACTCATACACAAGTGGGTCAAGTTGATCTCAATGGGAATAGAAAATTCTAGAAACCTTTTTCACAATTATGATATTTTTCACAATTATCTCAGTTATGAAATAAATATTATCTCATAATTATAATATTTTGGCAAAATAATTATGAGAAATTGTTCAATTATAATTTCACCCTTTTATGATGGGATAAATCTCACATAAGTAAAAGAAAAGGTGAAAGGGGATGCATTTAAGCCAAACAACTAAGGTAAGTTGATATTTGGTTTCTCTCACTATAATGGAGTAGAAAATAGGGTTATAACAGATGCCCCCTAATGCATGAGGTCAAAAGAGAAACTGATGGTTGAAATGCATTACAATAATACACAATGCTCAAAATTGGAGGAAGGAGACAAGACTATGAAGTTGGATCAGAGGAACTCAAGTGCTAAAGGCTCAACTCTGTAGATAACATCCCCGAGGAGAGCATACTAATGCTTGGTCATAAGAAATTACTGAACATGGCCGCTATAAAATACACTGTGGACCCATGACATGAAATGCTAGAACATGGCCACGAATACATACACATTGGATCCATGTGACTCAATAGATAGAGCATATCCACCAACAAATACAATTGTGGATCTATGTCACAATATACATCAGTATGACACTTGACAGATAGAGAAATGTCTCAAGATAGCCCTCAAAGTACATAAATGATACATAAATCCAACTCAACCTGGGAAGGATGTCATATAAGAGTAATATGTCCCTAACCTAGGGTCTTCAACATAACCACAATGGTACGAATCTACACCATGCGAATAGATGAGATGAAGTCGAGCATGGTAGAAACCGCCTGATTACCAGCCAATGAGGTAAACCAGTAACAGACGTGAGGCAACCCACCAATGAGGAAAATGGATCCCAAGGTACCTAATACAGTCAACTAAGTGTGAATAGATGAGTTGATGTCGAACACTAGTGAACTCAATCAATCAGGAGCCAATGATGAAAATCCACTATCGATTGCGAGGAAGCTTGCCACTAAGGTCTGAAAGCTCCAAGGTACTACTAGTTCCTACATAAATCTCTTGGATAATGAGCTAAAGTCGATAGGAGAAGATTCATCAAAGGAGATATGTAATGTATCCCCCATCAATCGACACGGAACAGACCAGGATGATGTGATGAATGGATGAATTCATGAAGCGGTGAAGTAAAACTAACACAAGGATAGTCGACTCAAAAATGTCAATAGGATACTGTAGATGGCCGACACAGGCTGAGACTTCCCTTGAACCCATAGTGGCACAACACAAGAGTGACTTGGTAGCATTATTAATGAGCACTAGGTGATATCATGCAACGATGCAAGAGGCATCGAAGCATGCTCCATATGGCTGGAAGAGTAACTAGTCAGAGGAGGAAAGAGACTCATATGGATGGTATGGTTCCTAGGAAAGCTAAAACTCAACTGTAAGATAATGAGATAGACATGTGTCGTGTTCAAGGGTGACGCAACTAACATTGCCATGTTTATTACTAATGGAAATAAATGTTCCCTCCCTTCTCTTTTTATAAGTTCCTTTTTCATAAAGTTATCCCCCAAGCCTGAAAAAGATATAAAATTATACAAGGGGGAACCTCCTTGCCAAAGTACACCAGTGTATTCCTTTTTCATAACTAGTCTATCCCATTCTAGAAAAGGGTTAATTTATACTAGGTAGATGACACTTTAGGTAATTTAATGAGAGTGAAGTAGACAATTTCACTCGGCAATCTTTTCTAAATTAAGGAGTCTGAAAAAACTTTAAATAAAACTCCTCTTGGAGGAACGAGTGGTATAGAGGGTAGCAACTAGTCCCGATAATGTTGGAACTTCTCATGACATAAGAAGGACAAGAGTTTGGCTAACAGGACCACTCATCGCAGTGGTTCCTCCAAGAAAGGGTAAAACACCAAGTGAAAGTGAATAATAGGCCAAGCAGATGATGACGGTGGAAGAAAGAAACCAAGGCTCATTGTGCAGAAGTAGGCTGATAAAAAGTGGAAATCACAAAGGAAAAAAATGGTGGAATCCTCCTGGGTAAAGCCAAAAATGAGACGAAGAAGAGGACATGTGGCTTAGATTCTAGGTCATGACAGGTTAGAAGGAGGGATTCCAATAAGGGAATAAAAATGACTGCATGGACACCAACTCGACAAAAAGGTGCTAACTAGGGTATCCATGAGTGGGTAAGCTCTACCACCAAGCTATGAAATGCATAAAGGAAGTGGCGAAAGTTGCAACTTAATGGGGTCGGACCTAAGGCAAAATGATGGCATTTACAGTCAATAATGCATCGATGACAGTGATATGTGACATACCCCTATATTCTAGGAAGAGGAAACATACCTCAGGCCCAATGGATGTCGCAATATAAATTCCACCCTATCCTATAAAAACCATCTTAAAAGACTAGACCCATGGTTAAATCACATAATGAAAGAAATAAACATGGAGGAGGTAAAACCAGGGTCATGTGTTTTTTTATTTTGAATTTTATAATATTTTTTGGATTTTTGGCATAAATAAGGCATGACAAATAGTCGCATCACACACCAAACCAAAAAGGGTAAAGAATCACACTCCTTTGTACAATATGTACAAGCGTAAATCAATCTAATAGGTCACGTCAAAGTGTACCCACATCTAAGCACAGGCCAAGGGTTTCTATACATGGACTCATGGAGGATGAGGTGACCATATGGCTCATCAGTGTGGGTCCATGCCAAAGGAAGTCAAACTGCCCAATATGGAAAGGTTGACTATTCCAGGGACATTCTAACATAGTCGCAATTTTGAGATTAACCTGAGGACATAAGGGAGGATAAAGACATAAAGGGGGTACAAGACACTCATCCACAAGCAGTAAGGATTTTGACGATTCATTGAAAAGTGAAGCATTAGAATCCAAGACTTGACTTGGTTCCTGGGTGGAAAATTCAAGGAAGTCCATGGAGATTCCCCTTAGGTCGGTTCAAGATTTAAAGTGCCAAAATCTACTTGTTCCACATCAGGGAGATTAGAGGCATGGAGAGGCATAACCTCCCTATGATGATAAACAGATAGATCAATGACCTCCAAGATGACTAATCGGGGAGGATTGTCATCGAGGCAGTCATGTGGAATAGGAAGAGGGGTGACCCATGTGGGAAAAGGGACCTGGTCATATTCCATATTTGGATAGATTTTCTGACCAATGTCAGGAGGTACTTACGAAACTGCTGGAGAGGCAATATCTTCAACAACAGGTGGTGGAGGGTTCTCACTAGATTGATCAACTTCCATAAGAACAAGCGACACCACCCAAGGATTAGGAGGTTGATGGGGTCCATAGATGTCAGAAGAGATCATATGCATAGGAGCTATAAAAGATGTAGAAGGAATGTTGGGTAGAGGGAGTTGAGGAAAAACTCCCATAAAAGATGAGCTTTTGAATAGTCCCACATCAATACTTTGTATTTAATCAAGGTGATCTCCCACGAGCGGTACAAAATTCCCACTAGTGGAAATCTGAGCAGATGGAATGCATAAGTCAAGTTGATCTATAGTAATAATATTGCCTTCATGAAGAAATAAAATAAAGAAAGAAAGCAAACGAGACAATTACGGTCATTGCATAAAATCAACTACAGCCAAGGAGTAGGTTGTATCTAATGTGGCATCGACAACCCTGACATCAACATGGATAGTTTTCCCTCCTAACTTGATGGAAAATTTTGGAAGAACTCCCTTTGGAACAAAGTTGTGTCCATCAAAATCTTGAAGAGTCGTTTTGGATGGGGCGAGTGTCAGAGAGCCTATAGCCTTCCAACAAGATATAGACATAACACACGTGGAAGAGCCCTCATCCACCAAAGTGCGATGAATATTCGGATGGTAAATACGCACGATGATCTAGAAAGAAACCTAATGTGAAAGACAAGGAGTGGCTTTATCGGTGTTAAAAGTGATGATATTTGAGCAAATGGGTCAATGCCACCAATGGAAGATAACAAGGCTTTGCGTTGCTGAAGACATATTTGCAAGACCTCCAAGGAAGACATGGCATAAGGATCTTGGGAAAGATATTCAACAATATTGTAGTGTTGAGAAGCCCTGCCCAAAGGATTGTGTGTTGTCTTCTGGAGAACACCCTTGGGAGGGTGATAAACCAATTCCATAGGCTTATCCAGAGGGAGAGGTCCTATGGGAGGAAATGGGGTTGATGAGTCCTTAGAGGGAGAACTCGACTCAGGAACATCGTAGGATTTGGCTCGCATAGTCACATTGACATATTCCTTTCACATCAAGATGGATGAATTATGAGAATATGAACCCTCATTGCCCCCTTGTGGAGGATGAGACAGTTCAACAACCATTTGTTATTGAGCTTTTGTAGGGAATCGATGGGTTAAAACAGTAGGTTTTTGAGTAGACTGTGGTGAAAGAAGCCTATGGACCTCATCCATTCTAGGGAATTCATGAGTAAGATGGTCATCTTAACAAATTTTACCGGGAAACTTGATTTTACGGCAACGTTCACTAGTGCCCCCTCCCTGACTCTGAGGTTCGGGTTGAGACTATTAATCATTTTGATTCTTTTGTTTATTTCGCTTATTATTGTTCTTACCACTTGATTTTTGGTTGTTCTATGGTTGATTGGACTTCACTGTGAGAACATCAGTGGATGTCTCAGGAGGGGGGATTTAGTAGAGCCAGACACACTTGTTGGGGGTTGAGATGTAACAATCAATTTCCCAAGTTGGGCAGCAAGTTGGCCCATAGAATCAGAAACAGACACGATCACACCATTGGCATGTGGGGCAGGAACAGGCTTGGAAGGGTCAACGGAAGGCCTAGGGGCATTAGGAAATACTTCCTAAAGCATACCTGATTGTGAATAGATGAGATCCAACTGTTGGGTATCTAAAATATCTTGTTCCTCGGTAACTGATCGAAACATAGACACATCTTTGGCAATCTGAGGTCGGAGAGATTGAACGAACCATTTATGTAATATCTCATCATGTAACTTGGATCTTACTAACCACTTGCAATGATGCTACTCATGAATATGGTCAGAGATTAGCGTGGAATAATATTGTTTGAATTGGATAAGAGGTCAGAGTCGATATCATACCAAGTGGGTAATTGGAAGTGTGTCAGGAAATTTTGAGCAAGGGAGGCAAAGTCACTGTAGGATGCGGTATCTAACTCAATGTACCACTTTGTGGCATCCCTATTCAACGTATGTTGGAATAAGAGAAGTTTAACAGAATCATCCACCAAATAATTTGATGAACACCAAAAATGATAAGTGGTAATATGTGTGGATGGATTCTCCCCAGGCTTTCATTCAAACTTGGGAATATCCGATGGTAATTTGGTGTGCATAGGTGGCCACCAAGGATCATGACGGATGGGTCCATTAGTCAGTTTCACCAAATCTGGTAAATCGAGAGAATATAAAAAAGTATTTTGAAGATGACTAAATGGGTCATAGGCAGGAGAGGCCCATAACCAACCGTGTGTTCCCCCCATATAAGGAGTGGAGTTGTGCACCTGCTGCTGAATAAAAGGGTTTGCCCCGGCATAAGATTTTTGTGGGCCAGGTTGACTAGTAAATGGAGGTTGGCCCCTGGGGTAAATATTATCGGAGAGAAACGACCCCCAAAAGCATGAATGTTGATGGGATTGTACCTAAGGATAGAAGAAGGATCTCCCTGTGTAGTAGGGCCGACATAAGGAGGACACCCTTTGTGAGAAATGATACTGGCAGTATGGTTTCCCCCAGGTAAATTAGCCGCCCCAGTAAAAATATTGGTAGGTGGAGCCCCTCCAAAAAGCAAACTATACCAAGATTATGACATACTAGAAGTGATATTTCCCCAAGACTAACCAAGTACAACGGATGATCCTCCCCACATATTACTGGAATTAACCATTCCTAACTAAGGGACATGAACAGTTGGTTCGGTAAAATGTGGTGTAAAAATTCTTGATCCTACTGACTAACTAGGTTGGGGTGCCATGGTCGGCATAG
The DNA here is from genome assembly GCA_000404065.3 of Pinus taeda. Taxonomy (NCBI): domain Eukaryota; kingdom Viridiplantae; phylum Streptophyta; class Pinopsida; order Pinales; family Pinaceae; genus Pinus; species Pinus taeda. Next base: position 68,606 of record APFE030875884.1, read on the forward strand.
GAGATGGTGTGGGCATGGAAACGTTCGAGAAATTTGTAGAAGTCATAGAAGAAATTGTTGGAATTCCCCAAGAATAAGTACGAGGTGTGGATAGAGGAGTGCGTATAGCCACACTAAGAGGTGGCAATGATGTCATGCCAGTTGGTACTGCTGATGCAGAAGGTAAGGACATCTCAGACTCCGCCATAGGGTAAAGTACAGACAAAGGTAAGTGAATGTAGGCAAGTGTGGAACTGATAGGGTTCAACCGCAATAACTTAGGTCCCAACGGATCAATCAAAGGTGGGTTGGAAGGAGCTTCAAAGTCACCTTCCAAAGTCTCGTTAGAAACCAAATCAGTACCAGAAAGACCAGGTATAGAATCCATGACAATGTGGTGGTCTAAGTCTTGAGCACCAACGAGTACTCTCTGTGCAGGGGTAACAAGTCCAGCTCGTTCAGGAGGCAAACCATAAATATGACATGACCATCGATGAACAAATTCAGCCAGGGTGGTAACTTATGATTTGAGTACAATTATGTTATTAAAAACACCCTAAGGCGAAAACTACTGACTTGGACCAAACAACACACACTAGAAACATCCTTGAAGATAACATACACAAATTGTAGAGTCTTATGAATGCTTCATCTTGACAGTCTTCTTCACTCATTTTCCTTCTCCTTGACCATTACTTTTAACTGGATAGACATCAAATTGTAGGTTTTTGACATAGGTAAGGTATTAATTATCCTATTTTTCATATTTCATAAATGTTCCTTATTATTAAGTTAAATTTTTCATTAGCTATCGGATTCATGCAATTCTATAGCTAACATCTGTTTCTGTAGCCAACTCCATTGTTGAATAGGGTTTGAGGCGCCATTCAAGGAAAGAGAGATATCGGTAGAAAGAGGTTGATCCCCTCAATGATCTCCTCTTATTCATTTGTACCAAATCGTTAGAAGACAATCTAAATCACGTGGTCAAAGGTAAAAGTAAACACATAGCGGGGGCAAGCGCGCGACAGTCTGAGATGAAAATGCCTCATGATTTGATTTTCTGAATAGAAAATTGTGAGCAAATTGTCAACTATTTCTCAATTTGATAACTGAATTAGAACTTTTTTATATGAAAGTAGGCATGAAAGCCTCAAACATTTATTAAATGGATTTTATAAATATCGTAAGGCAAGAAAAAACAGGGGACGACGTGAATGAATATTTTGTGATTGTAATCGTTTTGAAAACATGTGTTTTTATTTAATGAAAGTACCTTTGAAAATTTGAAGCATAGTTAATTGTTCGTTGGAGCTTGAGACCGCCTATTTATGGAGGGTCCCTGCAAACAATGAGGGTTTTTAACTTGTAGATTTTCCTTTTTGTTATTATTTGCTATAGTATTTTCGCATATGTTCATTTCATAATTCTTACTCTGATTTTAGATTGGATAGAAACAATGATATTTATTTTGATTAGAAAAGCACTAGTGAAGTTATCTATTAGTTGTTTTTGGATCATCAAATAGAAATATTAATCCTAGCCATTTAAAATTTTATCTTCTTATGGTAATTTTACAGTTCTTTTTTATAGTTTTTGTAGTTTATTTGAATCATCAAAATACCAGTGATTTCATTATGATTTCTTTGCAATTTCATTAGAAAGAATTTCAACTTCATAACATAAGATATTTCTCTCTATAGATTTGGGTATATAGATTTCTTTCAGCTTTATGTTTAGAGCATTTTTATTCGAAAGTATTCTTAGTTTAGTTTGAGAAGAAGAGTCGTTTGATTGTCATTATTTTCTTGAACTTTCAAATTTGAAGCAAGTGTGAGTTAATATAATTTTCATTCAGCAAGTGTGATTTAATATAGTTTTCATTCTACAAGTGTGAGTTAATATAGTTTTCATTCGACAAGTGTGAGTTAATCTAGTTTTCATTCTGCAAGTGTGAGTTATTTATGGTTTCATTTTCAAGTAAGGAATATTTCTTTAGATTCACAATCATTTTATTAGATAACAATGTTAATTTCATTTTTGAAATAGGAATACAAAACTTAAAAACACATTTCCAATAACTCAATCAATTAATAAATCCAACTTAATAAAAAGGCTTTTAGCATAGGTTGTGCACTTTCATTTCACAAGTTTACCAACTCCGATTGATAATTTATGTAATCAATTTAATACAATTAAGTTTATAAACATTTTGGCGATGTTGATAGGGAAGTGTAAATAGAAGTCTTTATTTATTTTGGATAACAAACAAAAAAACAACAAAAACATGATATGCATAGGGAAAGAGACTCTAGGGGTAGATTTGTAGGTAGAGGAAAGAGGTTAATTCCAATAACATCACTCAATCCACCACAACCTCGTAGTGCCACACCACCTACACAAATTCGAATTCCATCCATATCAGGCAAACACAAACTCCCTAAGGTATTAAGATCTGAAATCCAACCTAGAGATTCACCAACTTCATCAGCATAAGCCATAATAGAAGAAGAAGATCCCATATCCACAACAACGGGAGTAATTTTCCTATATTCAAGTGGAGAACAACTTCTAGCTCAAGAGTTGGAATTTCCTACTAAATAAGAGGAAGAAGAAGCCTATTTTAAATCATTGATAAAAGAACCAGAAGAACTAGAAGAATTTGAAAACCCAATCTTGGAACCAGAACCCTATATTAGTTTTGAATAATCTACAATGGCTGGAGAAGGGGAAGGAGAGGTACATAATTTGAATGGTGAACAACCTAGGATTGCATGAGGAAGAGGAGGAAATAGGGGAGGTGGAAGGGGTGGAGGAAGAGGAGAAGATATAAATCCAGAACCCTTTGGATTTCATATCCTCGATGAAGATACAACTGTGACAATGAAAAATATCTCACCCTCTATCCTTCCAAACTTTCATGGACTAAGGAGTGAAGATCCTGAAACAGTTCTCTTTGAATTTGAAGTCTTGTGTAGATCATATGATTATCTACATGATTCTTAAAAGTTGAAATTATTCTTTGCAACCCATAAATATGTAGCATTAAAATGGTTTATGAGTTTAGGAATAAACTCCACAAGAACATGGGAACAAATGAAAACTACATTCTTAGAGAAATATAAGGACTGTTGTATGCCCCATAATATTAAGGATGAAGTCTTTAAAATGGTATAGAAAGAAGATATAAATCTTGAAGAATTCGTTGAAAGATTTGCTTATAATGTTAAAAGGGAAAAATTGCATAATCTAGATGAGGAAACTTTGAAAGCTCTCTTATTGAAATCCATTAGAGATGACTGGGTTGATCTTCTCAATCTAATGGGTAAGGGAGACATTTCTCAGTTGTCACTAGGAGAAATTTATGGTTTATGCATACACATTTCAAGAGGCAAAGCAAGAATTGGGAAAAATCCAAGAGATCATATTTTATCAAGGATTAATAAATCTTTAGTTGGGACAATAAGTACAGAAAAATTAGGAAATTTAGGGAGTCTTAGTGAACAAATTAACACCCTTAAAATACAAAATACAAAAAAATAAATAAATAAATAAATAAAAAATAATAAATACAAAACCAAAACAAAAAACAAAAAACCAAAACAAAACAAAACAAAAAACAAAAAAACAAAACAAAAAACAAAAACAAAAACAAAAACAAAAACAAAACAAAACAAAACAAAACAAACAAACAAACAAAACAAAACAAAAAAACAAAACAAAACAAAAAACAAAAAAACAAAAAAAAAAAACACAAAAACAAAAACAAAAAAAAACAAAAAGTTGAAAATGTTGCATTGTCCATTTTTTTCCCTTATAAGTGCATAAAGAAACATGCCTTGAGAGAATGTCCTCTTGATTTAAAGAATGTAGAAACTTGTGTTATATGTGCGTAAAATCATGATACAAAAGAACGTCCCTCAATACTAGGTCTTAAAGTTGTCTATCAAGAAGAAGGAGTACCAAATCAAGTAGATCCTATTTGTTTTGTAGCTAATATACCTTGGCAGAATCCACAGCCAAATACAGCTCAAGGCTTTAACACTCAACCATTTCACAATCATCGCAAAGTAATTGGACTGCCCCAATTCCTTGGCAATCTTGGCCACAACCTTGGTCACAAGGATGGAAAAATCCTCATGGAAAGTACCCTCAATATTCTCAATTTCCACAATTTCAATAATCATGTCCTACTTTTCCTCCACAATATTACCCTCAACTCATTCAACAAACTCAACCTCACAATTTGAATCCACAACTTTCATTACCATTTCCTCAAAGACCAAACCAATTACTTGCCCAACCACTCCCAAATCTGAACAATAATAAAAATTCACAACCTATTTACAACATGGAAGGACAAAATTTTCAAACTTACATGATAACTCGACTAGATCTAAACAATGTTAAACTTAGATCTCGTAGAATATTAGAAAAGAAGTCCCCATCAGTTGCGATTCAAGAAAGTGAACAAGAAAAGATCTTTGAAGAAGAAAAGTCTCTTAATGAAAAATAAACAACTCAAAAAGAAGTTACTCCAACACACTCAAATAACTCAACTCCTATTATGGAACAATTTTCAGTATATGTTTCAAAACCACCTTTCCCTTAGAGATTAAAAATTGATGAAGGGGTAGAAGTAATGATTTTATTGCCTGACATGTTAGTTGAACTAAAGAATGTTTGCATAAATATTCCTTTGCTACAAGACATTAAGGAAATACCAATTTTTGCAAAGACGATTAGGGAATTGAGCATAAAAAGACCAGGAAGAAAAAGAAAATAAATCAAAATAATCCAACTAGTTGGAAAAATTGCAGATATCGTGATGGGTAAGACAACAATTCAGAAATATCTTGATCCAGGAAGTCCTATTGTGAAAACACATATCAATGGTGTAGAAATCCCAAATACATTGATTGATCTAGGAGCAGTTATAAACATCATGAGTAAACAAACTATGAATCAATTAAAACTTTCTAATCTTCAATATAAACCTACACTGTTACAATTGGCAGATAGATATGTAATCAAACCTGATGGTGTATTATAAGATATATATGTATCCTTAGATTCTTGGGAATACACTGTCGATTTTATGACTTTAACACCCAATAATAACTTAGGAGGACATCCATTGATTCTAGGAAGACCGTGGCTAGCTACAATCGATGCTTTTATAAGTTGTAGATCTGGTGATATGTTCATTTCTGATGGGAGCTCAATAAAGAAATTCACATTGTATCCACCTGCAAAAACAATAATAGAGGTTGAAAATGAAGAATGGGTAGATGATGAAACTGATATAAGACCAATCTTTGCTACTTCACAAATAGATGAGGAAGATCAAATTTTGAAATCAATAGAAAAATAATGAATCTTCATCATATTGTGAATCTAGTCAAAGTTTTCAAGAGAAATACAATGTTGAATATTTATCATCTCGTCAACTATCCTTGCATTCTATGGAAAATTTTGGCAATTCTACAATTGAAATCTTTCAAGGAAAAACTTTGAATATCAACAATAATTTGGAAGAATTTCAAAAGAAAGAATTAATAAATATGTTACAAGAACATTCCTCTTCCGATGCATGGCAATATACCGACATGAAGAGAATTTATCCTAATACTTGTATACATCATATCTACATTGAAGAAAATGCCAAACCAATTTGACAACCTCAAAGAAGAATAAATCCAAATCTAAGGGAAATTGTTAAGGAGGAACTACAAAAACTGTTGAATGTCAATTTCCTCTGTCCAATACCAAACAGTGAGTGGGTTTCACCCTTATTAATTGTTTTTAAGAAGAATGGAAAATGGAGAGTATGTATTGGCTATAAAGAATTGAATAAATCCACTTTAAAATATCACTTTCCACTTCCTTTCATAGATCAAGTTTTAGATACATTGGCAAGAAATAAATAGTTTTCATCCTTACATGGTTTTAGTGGGTATAATCAAATCCAAGTAGCCGCAGAAGACCAAGATAAAACCACCTTTACCTGCCCATTGGGAACTTATGCTTACCGAGTATTTCCTTTTGGATTATGTAATGCAACTGCAACATTCCAAAGAGCAGTATTAGGCATTTTTTCTGATCTAATTCATGATTGTGTGGAAATATATATGGACGCTTTATAGTTTATGGAAATTATTTTGAATAAGATCTTAAAAAATTGGAAAAAAATCTCATTAGATGTAAAGAGACAAACCCCTCATTAAGCCATGAAAAATGTTTTTTGGTGTTTAATGAAGGGATTGTTTTAGGACACCACATTTTAGGAGATGGAATTAGAGTGGACACATCTAAAGTAGAAGTTATTTCTAAGTTATCAATTCCAATTTGTCAACAAGATGTTAGAATGAAAAATTTACCGAAATTGCATCTCCACTTTTCAAACTGCTCACAAAAGACTGTGAATTCAATTGGAATTCTGATTGCCAGAAGGCCTTTGAAACATTAAAAGAGAAAATCTCTGACGCACCCATTCTTAGAGGACCAAATTGAAAATTACCTTTTCACATTTCAACTGATGCTTCAAACACATATTTAGGAGTTGCACTAGGACAAAAAGACTTAACTCCATATGCCATTTATTACACCTGTAAAAATTTGACTCTTTTAGAGTTAAATTATATTGTCACAGAGAAGGATTTTTTAGTTGTTGTTCATGCCATCAATAAATTCAGACATTATATTACTAGATATGAAACTTTTGTACATACTAATCATTCTTCAATTAGATACTTAATGAATAAACCAATCACTAATGGCAAAATCACTAGATCGTTGTTGTTGTTGCAAGAATTTAACATTACTATTCTGGATCGACTCGGAAAAAAAAAATAAATAAATAAATAAATTTCTATCAGGATTCAAAATGATTAATAATGACATGCCTACAGAAGATAATTTTCCTGATGAATACCTTTTTGCAGTATCTATTAAATCTCCATGGTTTGTAGATATTGCTAGCTATTTTGCTACACGGGAATTACCATCATATTTGTCTCCTCGAGAAAAAAGGAAGGTAATTCAAATTAATGCATATTACTCATGGATAAATGAAGAATTGTATAAAACAGGACCATATCTGATCATTCGAAGGTGTGTTAGAGAAGATGAAGTACCAGAAATATTGAAATCTTGTCATGATGAGCCATGTGGAGGACACTTCACTAACAAAAGAAATTCCTACAAAGTTATTCTCTTAGGATACTATTGGCCTTCCCTTTTTATGGATGCCAAAGAGTATGTTAAGAGATGTGATAGTTTTCAAAGGATGGGGAAACATGTTCATTCTGATGAGATGCCTCTACAACCTCAGGTACTTATTAAGCCTTTTAAAAAATGGGCTCTGGATTTTGTTGGTCCAATCAATCCACCATCGAGACAGAAAAGGTACATTCTTGTTTACACTAATTATGTTACAAAATGGGTAGAAGCTAAAGCACTTCCTTTTGCTACTAAAAATGTTGTAGTTTCATTTATTTTTGAGGAAATATTTACTCATTTTGGTCCCAAGAGAAATTGTTACAGATCAAGGTACTCAATTCACATCCAAGTTGGTACAGAAGATAATGGAAGAGTACAAAATCAAACATCGGAAGTCTACTCCATATCATCCTCAAGAAAATGGATAGGTGGAGTCCACCAATAAAGTCATTGAGGAAATTCTCACCAAAATTGTGCATCTGCATAGAAGGGATTGGGCAGAAAAGTTTCTAGAAGCTTTATGGGCATACCTAACACATGGAGAAATACTACAGGGCATACCCCATATGAGCTTGTTTAAGGGAAGAAAGTCGTGTTTCCTATTGAGTTTCAAGTCAAAGCTTTCAAGACAGCAGTCAAATTGGGTCTTGATATTTCAAAGGCACAAAACAAAGAATAGAGAAACTAAATGAACTTGATGAGATAAGACAATATTCAATCCAAAGAACCAATCTAGTTCAACAACGGAGATCCAAATGGCATGAAAATTATATCAAATAAAGAAAGTTCCAGCTAGGAGATTGGGCATTGTTGTTTGATTCAAAGTTCAAATATTTCCAAGGGAAATTTCAAACTCATTGGTTTGGGACCTATGAAATTGAAATAGTCTTTCATAATGGTGCAGTTAGGATCAAAACTCTTGATGAAGAAAGGACCAATTTTCTTAAGAATGGTCATCGACTGAGAATCTATCATAAACCATTGGCAAAGGAAGAATTCATCAAATATTTGCACAATAATACTGATTTAAAGTTGGTGAAGAAGGATTTTCCTTCTTCCCCAACTTGATCTCCAAAATTATTTTTCTTTCTTAAAGGAAAATAATAATAATAAAACAAAAATAATAAAAATGTATAAACTTGAAAGCCAACAATCGTTGGCATGTTTATACCGAAAATATAAGGTGAAAATCAATTTTTGACACCTTAAATTTTCCTCATACCTATTCTAAACCCATTTTCTTTATATCCCACTCTTTTCTTTTCAAAAATAAAATAGCTACAAAATAGCAAGAAAGTTGCAGCTTTCACAGAATTTTGCAACTGGTGTTTAACAGGAACCACCAATTGGAGCAATTGAAGCAGTGATCAAATTCATTATTTAAAGCACCCGAAGACAATGAAGGAAGGAGTAAACAAAGGTCAAAAATATCAAAGTAAGGGTATGCAAAGGTATACAGAGATTTAATTTAGTAATAAGGATAAAAATATTAAGTATATGAATTTTATGATAATTGTACCATTGGTTAAAAACATCATTGCCTAAGGTTGAAAGATATTTTGGTCATGTCACCATAACACCGCCATTCTCTCCAATCATTTCACAACACTCCCAACTCAAATTTGAATTCATAGAAGAGATTTTCAAAATCGCCAACTCAAATTCATTAAATCCTCCAGAAAGGTCACTTCATTCATTCCTCTCTCATCCTCATTTTTCATTTATACCCTTGCTGAAACCCTGATACATTTTCTGTCAAGAAGCAATTCAGAGGCAAAACTTCCCCATTGTGAGGTATGAACCAAATGGAAGAAATTTCATGGAAGGTTACCTGCAAGTTAAAGATATGCTGCAAAAAGCGCAGTGGGTACATTTCGTGGAGGTGACCAAATCCTTCGCCAGAGATTTTGATGGAGTAGAAGTTGAGATTGGAGATATCAAATTTGTAGTGATGGGGTCCCTTATTTCTGAAGCTATTGGCCTATCCAGAGGAGGAGAACGATGGTTTAAAAATAAAGGCATAGAAAGTGAAGAATGGAGAATTTTCTTATAGAATCTATGTATGGAAATATCCATTTTCAAGAAAGGAATCCCAAGCACTGCACTTAAAAGTAAATGGAGAAATCTATTTTTGGTTACTCAAAGCTTATCTCTTGCGAAGGAAGGTTTGGTTGCATGTTATTTTATCACATTCACCTAATGACGCATTTTCTAGAAGGGAATGAGATCAATCTCCCATACTTTTTGTTGAATAGCTTAAAAAAAATGTCAGGAAATGTACATAAAAAAATTCAATTTATAGAAACTAATATGTATCGTCATGGCCTTATCAAAATGCTTATTGAATTCCACCTTAAGGGTTCAAGAGATGATTGGCAAAACTTCTTACTTCGAAACCATTTTAAGGAAGAAGAAGAAGAACAGACCAGAAGTAGTAAAGGAAAAAGAGGGAGAAAAAGAGTATCTCAAATCCCTATTCAAAAGTTACCTCAACAATAGTCCCAGGAACAATTAGAGGATGAAATTCCTATTGCAAAAAAATTAGGAAAGCATCAAAAAACAAACTGTAGAAGAAAGAAAGTCAGCAAAGAAGAAGAAAACACATCCAAGGAGATAGAGGAGGTAAAAATAGAAAAGAAAAGAATGCAAATCAAAAACCCTCCTCCATCAAATGTGAGAAGAAGTGTCAGGCTTAATCCAGCACTGAAGAACCATCTCTAAAAGACATGGAATATGATTTAGGGGAAACACAGAAATAGAGGACTCCCTCACCTATTGTCATTTCACCCATTCAAAGCCCAGGCCAAGGAACAGTAGAGATAGATCTGGTACAACAAGAGATATATGATTATATCAAATCCCTGGAAAAGAAATATGTAGAAAAGACATATGGTTCAACATTGCATGAAAAAGAAGACCAGTCTAGTAGCCCACAAGAACCTCCAGTCATTAATATTTTAAATTAGAAATATTTGAGCTGGAGACACTAAATAGACACATACAAAGGGAACATGAAACCTTGAAGAGGCAGAATGACATCCAAAAGAACCAAAATGACAATATTATCTTACATATGAGCCTGTGGTATTGAAAAATAAGAAACTGAAACAAACGAATAAGGTCCTTAAAAGAAAAGTGATAAATTTGAATTAAAAAATTCTGATGAAGAAGCCAAGGATGGTAGTGGCAGGGAAAAAGGTGAAAAAGACAAATTTAGATGTGCTAGCTTGAGTTTCAAAGGAGATGCAGTAGCTGACAAGGGCACTCATTTTTGCATTTTTTCATGAGGATATGCAATGACCTCCGTGTGGGGGAATGTAGAGCCTCATGAATGCTTCATTTTGACACTCTTCTTCACTCAAATGCCTTCTCCTTTACCATTACTTTTAACTTAATGGGCATCAAATTGCAGTTTTTTTACATAAGGTATTAATTATCCTATTTTTCATATTTCATAAATGTTCCTTATTATTAAGTTAAATTTTGCATTGGCTACCGGATTCGTGCAATTCTGAAGCTAACATTTGTTTCTACAACCAACTCCATTGTTGAACAGGGTTCGAGGCGTAATTCAAGGAAATATAGATATGGGCAGAAAGAGGTTGATCCCCTCAACAATCTCCTCCTATTCTTCTGCACCAAATGGTTAAAGGAATTCTTGAATCACGTGGTCAAAGGAAAAATTCAACACGTAGTTGGAGCAAGTGAGCGAGAGTCTGAGATGAAAAAGCCTCGTGATTTTCTTTGTCGAATAGAAAATCGTGAGCAATCATTATCTATTTCTTAGTTTGATAGTTGAATTAGAACTTTGTTAGATTAAAGTAGGCATGAAAGCCTCAAACATTTACTAAATGGATTTTATAAATACCATAAGGCAGGACAAAATTGGGGACAACGCGAATGAATATTTTGTAATTGTAATCATTTTGGAAACCTGCGTTTGTGTTTAATGAAATCGCCTTTGAAGACTTGATGCATAGTTAATTGTTCGTTGGAGCTTGAGATCGCTTGTTTGTGGAGACACCCTGCAAACAGTGAGGGTTTTTAACTTGTAGATTTTCCTTTATGTTATTATTTGTTTTAGTATTTTCGCATATGTTCATTTCATAATTATTAGTCTGATTTTAGATTGGATAGCAGCAGTGATATTTATTTTGATTAGAAAAGAAGTAGTGAAGTTCTCTATTAGTTGTTTTTGGATCATCAAATAGAAATATTAATCCTAGCCATTAATAATTTTGATCTTCTTATGGTAGTTTTACAATTCTCTTTTATAGTTTTTGCAGATGATTTGAATCATCAAAATACCAATGATTTCCTTTTGATTTCTTTAGAAGTTCATTAGAAAGCATTTCAACTTCATAACATAAGATATTTCTCTCTATAGATTTGGGTATATAGATTTCTTTCATCTTTATGTTCAGAGCATTTTTATTCAAAAGTATTCTTAGTTTAATTTCAGAAGAAGAGTGGTTTGATTGTAGTTACTTTCTTGAACTTTGAAATTTGAAGAAAGTTTGAGTTAATATAGTTCGCATTCAGCGAGTGTGAGTTAATATAGTTTTCATTCAACAAGTGTGAGTTAATATAGTTTTCACTTTGCAAGTGTGAGTTAATATAGTTTTCATTCGGAAAGTGTGAGTTAATCTAGTTTCATTATGCAAGTGTGAGTGCTTTATGGTTTCATTTTTCAAGTAAGGAATATTGCTTTAGATTCAAAATCATTTTATTAGATAGCAATGTCAATTTCATTTTTGAAATAGGAATACAAAACTTAAAAACGCATTCCCAATAACTCAATCAATTAATAAATCCAACTTAATAAAAAGGCTTCTAGCATATACTGTGCACTTGCACTTCACAAGTTTACCAACTTCGGTCGATAATTTATGTAATCAATTTAAGACAATCAAGTTGACAAACACAAACCAAAATACAAAGAAGTTGGCAGTGGAACAATTACACGTGCAACCTGCTTCCCATCCCTTTTATCTATGAACTTGGTGCAAGTGCCCTTATTAGTCGTGGCACAACCTCCAAGAGGACTAAGAAAGTATGACTAATATCTATCCCAAGTACAGAGAAGACGAACCCAATCCTGCACCTATGTATGAGCCCTAAGAAGATAGGCCATTATGGTCACCACGTACAATAACACGGCCCCGGGGGACAGTCAAAGGACAAATCTACACGCAAGGGTAGGAAACTTAACCCCAAAAGGAGCTAAGACCGAAACCCCCTTGAGAGTTGCCTCTGAAGTGGTCCCCAAGTGATAATGACACCATTTGTATGCGTGAAGACTCTGCTATATCATGCCACATGAAACTAAGCGAAAGGGGTTGCCTCAATTTGCCTAGCCCAAGTATGACCTCGTGCTTGACCCTTTTGTGAGGAGGGATTCCCAAACCACACTACTGCAAATGGATTTAACTCCCTACCACAAGATGCTAATTTAATTTTGTAGTCTTGGAGAATTTAACTCACACTCTTATCTCCAAGACCCTAGCCTAAGCTAGTGTTGGTGTACTACCAGTGAAAATAAAAGACGAATCTAGTTAATTTTATTATTGCATTGATTTTAGTGGTTATTGTTTACACAAGCCGGATGCAGCGTGAAACTGAGATGGTGTGGATGACTCTTAGTTAGTCACCGTAATGCAGCTATATGCAATTTTTGGCTTTCAATTCGATGAATGCTAACTACAAAAGGGTAAGAGCCTTCTAACACACCAATGTCTATTATGCTGCACCTCTAAATCTTCTTGAATGCAAATTATCCCAAATTTTATGAATTAATGCCCCCAGGAAAACCAAGAAGCCAAACCAAAACAATCCAAAAATCTTCCCAAGAAAGAACGCAAAGCACTCCAAAAGCGTCAGAACTAGGAAAAATAAAGCCCAACCAAAGAAACACACTCAAAGCAATCAAATCGGAAGCCAAAAGAAAAAGAAGGAAGGCAATGTCAACAAGCTAGGGTTGTAGTACAATGGCTCAACAAAGGTCAATGTTCTACAAAGGTCAAAACTAGACTGTAGAGGTAGGAAAGCCTAAACAAGATCAAATGAGGGTGCAATAAAAACAACTAAAACACACTCAATAGAAATTTTTTACAAGACAAATGCACAACCAATCACAACACCACCAATTGTGACGAAAACAAACAAGAGAGAGAATAGGTAACTTAAAAACAAGCGAACAAACCACACAAAGGCAACAAAATACCAAAGTTGGATATCAAATAGATCTAAATAGTCACCAAAAACAACGAAATAGATCTGAAACAAAGATCTAGATATGAGAACACTAGTCCTCAACCAAAGCACATAAAGAATTCTACAAGAGAAACCTTGAAGAATATAAGAAATGGAAGATCCCAACCAATAAATAAGAAATGGCTCAAATCTGATATAGATTAGTAGCAATCAGAAGAAAAAAATCCAATTAGATATAACAAATAGTAGCAAGTTTTGAAGAAAAACACCTAAAAAATCAAGCAAATAAGTTGAAATAAAACCCGAAAATTTGGAAAAACAGATAGAAAACACGTTGATTTTTCAATCACACATATCTTCCTCATACAGACTCTGTTTTAGGTGGTTTTTTTTTAGGTAAAAAATCAAGAGGATTACAGATCTGTAATTATTTTTACTGAATTCTATATATAAAAGAACAGAAAAAGCAATCGCGCACGAGGGTGGAAGAAACACAAACCACCCAATTTTCAATTGGCCATAACTTCCTCATACGGAGTCCCTTTTCAACGATTTGTTTTTTAGTTTTCGGGTAGAAAGATGAGAGGAATGCATATATATGGTTATTTTTACTGAATTTTGTCTAGAAAAGAACAGAAATGAATAGAAAAAATAGTTGCACACAAGGGCAGAAGAAAAACAAACTGCCCAATTTTCAATTAGCCATAACTTCCTCATACAGAGTCCGTTTTAAGTATTTTTTTTTTTTGGATGAAATTCCAAGAGGAATAAAGATCTATGGTTATTTAAATCAAATTTTATACAAAAAATTTTGTAATTTGATTTTAATTCTTAGATTTGTTCTTCTCTCAAGACAGCAAAGGTCTCATGCTATATTTTTGGATACTCTCTCCCCTTCCCTCTTTGTGAGATTATAAAGACTCATTCCATCCTCCATAAGAATGTATCTAGACACCTAGAGGCTTGATAAGTTAGGAAACTTCTACAATAATGGACCCTTATCCAACTCATACACAAGTGGGTCAAGCTGATCTCATTGGGAATGGAACACTCTAGAAACGTTTTTTCACAATTATGAGAACTTTCTCAATTATGAAATTATGAAATTAATATTATCTCATAATTATAATATTTTGGAAAAATAATTATGATAAATTGCTCAATTATTTAATTTCACCCTTTTATGATGCGATAAATCTCACATAAGTAAAAGAAAAGGTGAAAGGGGATGCATTTAAGCCAAACAACTAAGGTAAGTTGATATTGGGTTTCTCTCACTATAGTGGAGTGGCAAATAGGATTATAACAATGTCCCAACGTAGTGCGAAGTTGTCTTACTTTCTTAGGTAGATCCAAGTTCACAATGATAGCAATCTTAGCAGGGTCCACCATTAGTCCTTGCTTACAGACAATATGTCCCACAAAATATGCACTTCTTTAGGTTCAAAGAGATCTTATATTGTCTACATGTTTCGAGCATAAGTATTAAGCTTCCAACATGTTTGCTCAATAATCCAAACACTGTCCAATCATCAAAATATACCTCTAAAAATTTGTGAATGTGTTCCTTAAAAGTTGCAACCACCACCCTAGAAAAGATAGCAGGGGAATTTTTTAATCAAAAAGGAATTACTATGTATTGATATAAGCCCCATTATGTAGCAAATGTGGTCTTATGTCGATCTTCAGGTGGAATATTAATCTGATGATAACCTGAGAATCCATTTGTAAATGAGTAAGCTTCCTAACCTCCTACATTGTCTAGCACTTCATCTGTGAAAGGGGTAGGGAAGGGATCATGTAGACATGCATCATTCAACTTTGTCATATCAACACAGATCCTAATTTCTCATTAAGTCTTCTTCTCTTGCACCACCATAGGACTCATCCATTCTGATTCTTCTACTGGTTCAATAATTCCTCCTGCTATTATCCTATCAAGCTCTACTTTCACTTTCTCCTTATACTTTGGGTTTAGCCTGTAAGGTCTTTGTTTGATCGGTTTTGAATTAGGCTTAAGGGGAATCTTCATGACTCTTAGATCTCCCTTCATCTCTAAAAACTTGGTAGGAAATAGCTCTTGATATTCATGAAGTAACTTTGTAACTGTACTAATTGTCTCGTCATCCCAGTAGTCTCCTATTGTAGCAAACTTGGGTTCCTTCTCTGATCCTATGTTCACATTCTTGGTATTTAGTGGCTTCATTATATTTGGTATCTCTAGCTCAGGTCCAGTTACTTCGTGGTATCCTTCTCACTCTATTATGTCAATGTTGCGAGGATATTCTTCTTTGTGTAGTGAGGTTATATAATTCCAAGGCATTTTCTATCTGCGCAACCCAATCGGGTTGTTTCCATGTTAGTGGGGTTACATTCTCAAAAATCTTCTTCTTGAATGTCTAAAGGTCCAAATCTATGTATGGGAAATCGTCATCAAAGCTTAATGTTAATATGAAGCCGTCAACCATGTCTGTCCAGTTCATGATACCATGTCAAAGCTCTATTTCTAGGTGCCAGTTCTTAGGGATTGTCTCTAATGTATGAATGAATCCATGTACCCATTCTTGTTGTGGAATCTCCTTCCATGTTATAGTGCATAGTTGGATATGCTTCCTAGTATTAGTTTCACTATTATATTTTATTTCCATCTTTGTATCTATATGTCCAAACCTTATCCCCGTCAATCTTTGACATTCCTGCCAACCTCCTATATTCTTCTTGTGTGCATTCCACCATCTAGAAGGGATAGCTTTCAGGGCTATATCCAAGGCTGACAACCTTTGATTTTCTGGAACTTGTTCTTCATAATCATTAATAAAAGTATTTACATCACTTAAGGCATCATAAGAAGGCAAGTTACATACCTCAGATATCACACAACAAACTAATTTGGTAATTCTTGCACAACACCTTGTGGATACTTCATGCAACCTATTTTTCCAGTTCTCCAACTCTTCTTCTGAGTTTGAGGTACAAGAACTATCACGCTCCCAACTCAACTTTCCTTCTGCAGTAGGGTTAACACGGTCTTGTTCCTTCATTGTCGTTTGATATATATTGTCTATGTCAATTGCACAACATTCTTCTTTGACTGGTTCTGTATAGCTTATTCCTTCTAATGGATCCAAGGGAACAATTACTCTCATATTGTTTCCCTCAAATATCAGTTGTCTCTTCTTCAAATTAATTATGGCCATATTATCAAATTCCCAGTCAATGACAAGAAATGCAAGATAAGGGTTACTATCATCGATGATCTCTATTACTTCAAAATCGGCATTAGCGTGAACTCCTTCAATATCCACTGTGACACTTATTAGTCTTCCTAGAGGGAAGATCTTTTGTTGATTTCCCATCCTTAAATGAATGAGTGACCACTATAGCTTTGGCTTACCCATTAACTCCCATGGATTCTTCGCCAAGTAATTAGCATCAAATCCCATATCCATAATAGTTTGATACATCTCATACTCTCCTATATGTGCACTAAGCCTCATCTCTCTTTTAGTTCTCTTTTGTCGATGAAAATTATTGACTACGTGCATCTCACTTCGCGGTGTTTCTTTGGATGCACAAGAATCTATCAACTCTTGAATCCATTCTACAGCCTTTTGATCTCTTAATAATTTCATACAAGTCTATAAAAAAGACTTTAAAATACCTACTTGATTTGTTGAATCTTGGTCTTATGTTGGAACTCGATCCTATGTCAGATCTCGGTCCTATGTCGAAGTTGATGACACATCGCAGTTACTTTTTTGGTCGGGCTTTGTTTGTGCACTAGAGTTCGAAGCTCCAGCATCCATTAAAAGTCACTTTTCTTCCATAAATACTTCATTTTATTTCTAAATATAAAAAACAGGAACTTTCTTAGTAGTCTTTCTTACCCATGCAAATTCATGTTCTTTCTTTTCATCCGTTTTATCACTACCGATCGCAGCTCCACTTCTAATGATAATATTAATTCGAGGTTCGTCAATCCTCCTTTCAGCAGTCATCATTTGAATATTCTATTTCAACTACTGATTCCTTTTTTCTTGCATCTTCGTCATAAGTATAGGACATTCTTCAATTACATGGTCAAAGGATTTACAGTAATTGCATGTCATTGTGGGGTTCTGGAAGTCTCTCACAAACTGACCTGGATGGCCGTAGTTATAGAAAATGATTTCTCCATGTCCTAGACCAGCTCTGCCACCTTGACCTCTTCCTTGGTAACCTCCTTAACCACCATTTTGTCCATTCTCCTCATGTCCATGCACTTCTTCTTGCATTCTATAAGCATCAACACCGTGCTCTATCATTAGTACGTAAGCCCAACAATTAATCTCATCATGTCCTACTGATTTATGGAATTTACAATATAGATTCCTTAGAGTGTACATATTTATGTAACAAGTAACAACCTTGTGAATTATTTTGGCCTCTAGTCTTACATATTTTGCGCCATAGGCTAGATCCCACATTCAAGGGATTCGGTGCCCCATTAGCCATGTAATTCCTAAAGATAGGGCACTATTCTTTAGAATGACCCTCCAATCTACACTTCGTACACCATATTTCTTCTCTAACTTATTTGCTTTTCTTGATGTCTTTTATTTGTAGGGTTAGGTTCTCCAGATGATTCTGAATTTGTTGCATACCTACATTAGTATCTCCTATAGGTGAAGCTTCCAATTTCATCACAATCTCTAGAGATTTGGCTTAACTTCCTATCTTTTTTTGCATCAATGGAAATTTGATATGCGGTGGCAACACAGCTATAAACCATTCTTGATGTTGCAGCAAAGATATGTCAAAAATTACTTGATCCAATAACATCTTAAATCTCTTATCAAACTCCCAAATAGACTCAATAGGTTTCTGTTTCATCTCTTTCAACTCAATGATGCACTTCTACTCAGACTTTGGCTTAGTAAACTCTTTTATTAATGTTGTTTTAATATCTGCAAATGTTCTATTCTGATTATTTGAATACTTCATATACCATGTAAATTATCTATCTTAGAACGTCATTATGAGCTACACTTTCTTTATATTCTTATTATTGATCTTCTTTGTTGTCCACACAACTTCACATAAAAACCAAAACTATTCTAGATCCTCTAATCCAATTCCTTTGAAAATGGGTAGCTTAATATCATCAGCCATACTTCTTCTTGTGGGGGAGGGGGAGAGGGATGAGTAAGAGGAGGGGATGGGGGTAGAGGGAGGGGGGAATCCAAAAGCACCCTGGCTATTACTGGATTTTGGCTTCTACGAATTCTCAAGCTAGAAGGGTGAATACTATGAAGCTACCTGGCGGTTATCAAGGTGGCCCTCTTCTCTTTCACTTTCAAGTTCACTTAAAATAGGACTATAATCAGTTTCTATAAAGGTATTCAGATCTTGTCCAGGAGATCTCCTTCTGGTATCTACTCTATATCTCTTTCCACTTTCCATTACTCTAATCTCTTGCTCATATTTATTCTCTCTTCTCCGAAACATAAGTAAAGTAGCAATCTAATTTCATCTATAAAACTCTCTTTTCAGACAGAAGCATCTCAATCCAAAGTTTCATAGATTCTAAATACTTACCTCGCGGTCCCTTGAAGAATCGTTGTTCAGATTCATTGTAGGACGCAGTTGAGTCTACGACGAACTTAGTAATGAATCCTCCCAAGATGTTATCAATCCAAAAATTGACAACCCTTGAAATCTTATTGTCAATGCTCTTGAGTCGTTGTACCAGTTCAGGAGTCCACACTTTAGGTTCTTCACCTTTAAAACAGTTCTTACTTTTGCTCAACCTCGATATCCACTCATATAGCTTGACAGGAAATAAAGCGAAAAAAATTGCATATTGATCTGTAAAAATATACTTTTATAACCAAGCTTCATATGTCAGATGAGGGTTTCTGTTTTCTTGATCCGCAAATTCTCACTCTTCCAGGTCTATCCAATCTTGAATATCCTTCTTCAACGAGTACCACATCCACATATCCTTCAAATAGATCCTGGTCTAGGCAACAAAACCATTTGTTGTCTTGGTTTTGTCTGACCCATGTTCAATCTATATTGCGCACCAACAAAACACTCAATCACTGGCCCTTTTGGCAACGACCTACAAGCATATCACAGTATCACCCAAAGTGACTATGGGAGGATGCAAAACTAGGTTTTTGCAGCCTTCAAGGACTAAGATATGTGGTCTTATTATGTTATCTTGTTCTTAGTACTTATAAATCACTTCATCGTATTAGATTAATCACTTCAACATGCCATATAAAACCATAAACCATCACTGAGATGAAGTAAAATGCAACTGTGATAACTGCTACTCTACAACATATAATAAGAAAATATACACATCACAACACCAATGTACCATGCTTCACCCCAGTGTAGGGCTACGTACACAAGAACAGTTACTTAATATAATGAATCTTTTCAAACTAAATAGTTCTTGGTCTGCAAACTAAGTTACAGGTTGCCTACACACTTCACTGCAGACTCAGGCCTCTGCGCACTCAGTTGCAGAGCCTCACCTTCTCTACCAAATTACAGATCACAATAATTTTCCCATAACACTGATCTGGATCAATTTGATTTGATATCTCTTCTTATTATTTTACCCTATGTATACTATTACATTGTAGGGTTACATCATAAAAATACCATGGACTCCCTAAAACAAGAAACTATGGCCCCAAAACCTATTGATCCTTTACAAAATCATGCACTTTTACAAAAAGGAAGGCTTCGACCCACCCCGAAGCCCTTACGATACCACGTGGTATAAAATTCTCCACTGCGCGGTCCACTTTGTGCTTTGCTACACACTCCACCCCACAAAATGTGGAGTCTTTTCCAAAATCTAGGTTCAGTGGGGCTATGCCCATCAATATTTTAGGTGCCCTTTTAAAATTTTATGCATATGTCTATTTTCTATTAAGCACATGAGACGAATGGTTGTAAATTAATGTGGTAATAGTTGGGCAAGTTTCCTAAATAATCAAATCTAGATCCTCTACATCCTTTTATGGTTCTAGCTTGCCTCAATTGAGACACTCCTTTGTTCGAAAGGGGTGAAAATGTTTATGAAGTGCTAGATTACGCAGAAATATTTGTTGGCACCCTCGGTCTAACCCTGGGTCAAACTCAAAGTAAACTTTTCTGCCAACAAATGGTTTCGTTGTTGGGACCTCGAGTTTCTTAGGGGATTTAGATCATGTGACCAAGGAAAATTCTTAGGGATATCCAAAAATGGTGGCACGAAAGGGTTGATTGTTTTATTTTGTAGTAGGTAGAGTCGAGATAGAAGGATCTGAATTGGGTCAAACAAGAAACGTTGTATTTTGAACCTGCTTGTGACCAGTACGAGATATTTTGGTGCAAACTCCCAGAGAACTTAAAAAATTAGTTGACTCGCTTCCACCATAAATTGAGGCTTGTGGTATAGCCAAGGTTTCATAGAAATTGGATCACATTTGATTTGGTTAATCTTCATTGATTGGATACAGAGTTAACGAGAGCTGCTGAATTTTGGGTTAACGCAACTCTCGAAGGTTATATCATTGAATTTGTGACTGAGAAGCACCATTCATCTCTCACGTAGAATCCATATTCAAATTTGGAGTACGAGGATGGATGCTAAATCCCTTTATGGATTAAAGTATTGTTGGTTGAAGATAGTTGGTTGGTGTTTCCACGAGATCAAATGGCAACTTAAATATCTAGTACTGGGGGAATGGATTAGCGAAGAGGAATGTTGTGTCACAACGGAAGGATGAAGGAGTTCCTATAATGAATCAAGAATAGTTGCAGAAGGTGAAGGATTTCTAAGCACTGGGAGGGAAAGAATAGATAAAGAGTGGCATCAAAGAAATTTTCAAGAAGTTAGGGGTAGAAGAAGGGAGTTGCAGCACATAGGTGACATTGTAAGTAGTTTGGCATTATGGAATAAACAAATGGAGACTCTGGAGTTGCAGAATCGAAGCAAGGGAGAAGGTCCTTTTTCTGGCATAATAGGAACATCTAGTGGAAGAAAAACTGGATGTGAAATGGAAGGATCAGAAGTGGTTACTCTGATGCGTGAGGAGTTGGAAGAGCTAGATACCTGACTGACTAGGATAACAAATGAAGATACTCTGGTAGATGATGATTTCCATTTTGTGATGAGGCAAATTTTATTTGAGGATGAACCAATGCGAGAATGCATAACTCCGCAGTAGTTCTAGTCATGTTAGTTAATCAAGTACAGCTATTTGTTCTCAATCGGGTTCCCAGATTCATACTTGTTTCTTCAACACAAGAAACTATGGTTGGAGTCGTAGCTGGTTCACTCACCAGATACCCAGAGTTCATAGGAAAGGGGGGTGAGGATGTTGAGAAACACTGGTATTTATGTGAATATTTTTGGAGAGCTCATCAGACATCGGATGCTACTAATCTCATTGAATTTCAAACTATATTGCGAGATCGAACATTGAGGTGGTTCATAAAATGGATCGATGCTAACCCCAATGCCAATATTGATCAAGTTAAACAAGATTTTATTCAATACTTTAAGTTACCACAGTCAAATCAACAAGGATTTATGGAATTGTTGGATATTCACTAACAAGAAGAGGAATATGCTTGGAAATGCATGTAGCAATCCAAAGATTCCATTAGTAAATTATCTTATCCTATTGATCCCCATCACCAAAGAGATTTTTTTATCAAGGCTTTGTTACCAGTGGCTCATATTCTGCTATCTCAGTAGAAGATTGACAAGATTCAAGATGCTTTGCAGAAAGCAATGCAATCTCAATCAAAGTAGTTGATATCTCATATTTTGGCATATCTCTCAAACTTGCATTTGAGTTTATTCGCCATCTTGGTACGTATATGGCTCCATTGAAAAGTATTCCTATACTTGAAAGAGGTTTTCTTTTTTCAAGTAGAGTATGATAGAAAAATAAATAAATAAAGGGAAAAAAAAAGAGGAAAATACAAAATCTCAGGTGAAAACTTTTTTTTGAGGTGCTTGAGATTGGCTCATTTGGTTGAAAAAAAGGAGGAAAAAAAAAAAGAAATAAGATTCTAGGTGAAAACCTCCTTTGAGGCACTAGGCAAACCTAGTAGGTTGAAAACCTCATTAAGGCAACCAATACACCTAGAAAAAAGAGAAAAAAAAATGAAAAAAATAAAACAAAAAAATCCTTTTCTCCAGATATCTCTCTTTGATGTATGCAAGTTCTCTCCAACCCATGCAAACAACAACTGAGTGTTGAAAAATGTAACTAGGTTTGGTCCTCATAATGACATTTGTAATCGTGATTTTATGTAATTGATGTAAAGAAGAAAAATAAAATTATTTTTTTATGCTTGAGTCATGGGTTTCATGCTCAAGGAATTTTATTTTTGTTGAAGCTCCCACTATGAGATATTAGGATTGGTCATCAAGTCATAAAGTCTTTTGAGTCAATATCATGTATTTAAGACCCATTTTGGGCATGTTACACATTGTAAAAAGAGAAGTTAGTTATGTCACAAACCCTCCAAGACCTTGTAACAAGCACTCCCTCATGTCGTCCTTCAAAAAAAAAATATGAAGGGTTATTAGAATGACAAATCAACCTACCCCATGACACAATTCAGCCTGTTTCAAGGAGCAAGTCACTATATATAGAGTGAGCTCGGCCTAACGTAGGGGAAAATTCGGTCAAGAAATATGAAGCAAGAAGAAGTGTGGAAAACACAAGGAGAATAACCCATAACCAACGAGAAGCAAAGGAAGAAGAGCGAAGGAATTTGGGACTGTTTTTTGGTCATCTTCCTCACACGTGTGACAGAAACTAGGGTTTGTAGTAGGGTTACACCAGCCCTTATAGAAGCCAAGTAAAAGGTCACTATACCATCAATTGTGTTAGATGAGGTTATAAGGAGAATCTCTCAATCCAAGAAAAGAAGGAAAACATCATCAAGAACCTTAATTCATCCCATACATGTGATTTTGCAAAAGTTTTACACAACTGAGAATTACATATTTGTGGAGGAAAGTTGAAATACTAGTGTAGCTGAATTTTGTAGTGATAGAACTCAATTTGACTTATGTTGAATCGGGAAAGAAGAAGAAGAAGTGAATAAGGGCCTTGTGACTTGGTCTTCGATAGGTTTTTGTCTCAAGGGCCTTAGTCTTGGTATTCATCACTTGAAGCTTTTATAAGAAGAAGAATTCATTTGGGTTTTCCTCTCAAATTCGAGAGATTTTGGCCCTAGTTGATTGCCTACATTAAGTCTCTTGTCTCCTTATTGTTTATGATTTTGTATTTTTTAATGAAAATCAAAACTATAATAATCTAAATCAAGAGAAGAACCTAATCTAAAGAAGTAAAAAGCATTCACAAGAAGTTATCATTTCAAGAGAAATCACTTAATCCTAATGCCCTAGATTTCTCAACACGGTATCAAAGCTAAGGTAACAAATTAAGGGAAGCTCAAAAAGAGGCACAAAATTGATGCAGGAGAATCTGACCTTTTTCTTAGTCAAAGAAGAATCCAACGAAGGGCGAAGAGTACGTGGATAGCAAAGCTGAACCGAGGGGGAAAAATATGGAAAATTTGTTTTAAAACAGATTTAAAGCGAAAAAGATGTGATCGTTGCATTGAGATAAGCATGAATCGAGATCCTTACGAGGTCTTAGGGATTCATTGGAATCGTTGATTACATGTAGGAGGAGATTTTGGATCTGTTGTAATCCATGCTATTTCAAATCTTATATATGTAATGAGGCAGAGATCGAAAAGGGAGATATATATCTATAGTAATAGATAGGCATTTGGGAGTGGGTGAAATGTAGTCGAGCAAGCTTGTCTCTAAGGCTGGAATGCCTAGAATGTAAACTGTTATGTATTTATATGAAACCCTGTTTTATTGTTTTATACGCCTGCGTATGTGATGGTTTTGTAGTTGAATAAGCGTTGGTTAATGTATTGTTAAACCCAACGCAATGACTTAAAACGCCGCAGTGAATGGTGTCATGTGCATCGATAGCATTCGTAATTTTGAAAGTGAGCTGTGAGAACATAGCGTTCGTAGTTTCAAGAGAGTGAGCGGTGAAAGCAATGGCCTGTCTACACAATCACAGTTGCGCAGAGCACGACTGTAGCTCTGAATGGTCTTCTTACAAGCACATTGACATGCCCCATGTTTCTGTACTAAATGAATTTGTGGTGTTTAAATTCTGGAGAAACTAAAGCGGATAGAAGTGGTGCAGCAGAAGCGTATGGGGAATGTGTCGATGTAGCTTATTAAAACTTCACACATATATTATTTTTATATTGTTTATCTCCAATGCATGGATGTTCAATTTTAAAAGAGATCCACGGTTAAATATTTAATGGAGGAATTGTTTGCTAGAAAATGGTACCAGATTTGCGTGGGCCCATAACCCACAGGCGTTGGATCGAAATTTATACATGAAATGGGGATTTTGGAAATACCCAAGATCTCTTTTCATCAAGTGGTATCAGAGTAGGGAAAGTTTCCTGCG
>APFE030875884.1:93971-116438 GCA_000404065.3 Pinus taeda
TCAAAGAAGAATCCAACGAAGGGCGAAGAGTACGTGGATAGCAAAGCTGAACCAAGGGGGAAAAATATGGAAAATTTGTTTTAAAACAAATTTAAAGCGGAAAAGATGTGATCGTTGCATTGAGATAAGCATGAATCGAGATCCTTACGAGGTCTTAGGGATTCATTGGAATCGTTGATTACGTGTAGGAGGAGATTTCGGATCTGTTGTAATCCATGCTATTTCAAATCTTATATATGTAATGAGGCATAGATCGAAAAGGGAGATATATATCTATAGTAATAGATAGGCATTTGGGAGTGTGTGAAATGTAGTCGAGCAAGCTTGTCTCTAAGGTTGGAATGCCTAGAATGTAAATTGTTTTGTATTTATATGAAACCCTGTTTTATTGTTGTATACGCCTGCGTATGTGATGGTTTTGTAGTTGAATAAGCGTTGGTTAATGTATTGTTAAACCCAACGCAATGACTTAAAACGCCGCAGTGAATGGTGTCATGTGCATCGATAGCATTTGTAATTTTGAAAGTGAGCAGTGAGAACATAGCGTTCGTAGTTTCAAGAGAGTGAGCGGTGAAAGCGATGGCCTGTCTACACAATCACAGCTGCGCAGAGCACTACTGTAGCTCCGAATGGTCTCCTTACAAGCACATTGACATGCCCCATGTTTCTGTACTAAATGAATTTGTGGTGTTTAAATTCTGGAGCAACTAAAGCGGATCGAAGTGGCGCAGCAGAAGCGTATGGGGAATGTGTCGTTGTAGCTTATTAAAACTTCACACATATATTATTTTTATATTGTTTATCTCCAATGCATGGATGTTCAATTTTAAAAGAGATCCACGGTTAAATATTTAATGGAGGAATTGTTTGCTGGAAAATGGTACCAAATTTGCGTGGGCCCATAAGCCACAGGCGTTGGATCGAAATTTATACATGAAATGGGGATTTTGGAAATAACCAAGATCTCTTTTCATCAAAAATCACTCAATAATTGAAGGACATCAAAATCATATCTACAGGATCATCTCATCCTAAAAGCGTTTTGAAGTCAAGATCTACAAGGAAGTGTCAAAAACCTAGATCAAAGAAGGAGTCTACACTAGAAGAAGTCTTGGAATCCTAGATCAAGTCATCATCAAACAGACCACACACACCCTACTCAATTTAAAAAGATATAAATCAAAGTAACTTGAAGACTACTCATCCAAGAGAATTAATATCATCAAGGACGTTGTCATCATCATCAAAAATTCTAAGGTGATCTGCCTCTCTTTGGAGCCAAGGATCACTCTTGAATAAACCTATCCTCATCAAGGAGAAGTTTTCTATTATCTATATCATCATCAAAGTAAAGGAAGAAGCAAGTGGAAGAAGCATATTAAGTAAGTACATTTATTTCTACATCTAAATCTGTCAAAATATCTTTTTTCAAGGAAAGCAACAAGTTGGTTGGAGCTTCAAAATATCTTGCATGGAAGAAGAGGACATATCTTAATTTCATTGAAAAGGAGGTCATTGAACAAGTTAAGGGCTCAATCACAAAACCTAAAAAATAAGATTCTCAAGCACTTGTGAGATATATGAAAGGGGAAGTAATGGTTCAAAGGATTCTCATAGAATCCATCAACGATCCCCTCATTCCCTATGTATCTAAGCTTTAAACTTCAAAAGAGATATATGACAAACTAGTAGAGTTGTTTTCTGTAAGTACTGCAAGAGAAATTATCTCATTAAGGAAACAAAGCTACAAGCTAAGGATATCAAAATAAGAAGGAATATCCTCATACTTTATGAGGATATATGAAATAAGGGACCAACTTCAGGGTCTGGGAGAAATAATGTTTGACAACAAAATGACCATTGTAGTCTTAAATGCACTACTAGAGGAATGGGGTAACTTCACATAAAGCATTTATGGGAAGAAGGAATCTACTCCATTCAAGTACTTATGGTCACTATTAAATATTGAAGAAACTAGGTTGAAGGCAAAAACTGATGTAGGATCAAATAAACAAAATCAAGCATATGCTACAATGACAAAAAGAAAAGGAAAATTTGGTCCTCAGAAAAAGAAGAAGAATATGGCTAAGGTTCAATGCTATGGATGTCAAGAATATGGGCATTATAAGAGACATTATCCCAAGCTCAAGAAAGACAATAACAAAAGGGGAAGAGAAGAAGCCCACATCATCGAAGAAGTGGAGGAAGCTGAAAAGAAGAAATCCAAGAGAGAGGAAGTAAAATATCTCTACTATGATTGAGATAGTCTTCCTCACCTAGTTCTTTTCAAGTTTCATTTTTTCAAGTTTTCTGTTGTAAGATATGGCCATCATGAGTCACTAAGGATCATGATAGGATGCATCATGGTGTCATAAAAGCATTGAAAGAAATATCTCATGACATCATCATAGATAAGTATGAAAGATAGCTGAAATAAAAATATATGGTAGTCACCTATGGATGAATATAGCTCTTGGTAACCTCATTAGAAGAATCAGTGGTATTTAGGAGAAAAAGGAAAAGACATCTAATACAAAGCATATCAAAAATTAGTCAAAAAAATGTTTGTTGAATGAGGATACTCAAGATCCTCTATTGAAATATTCATTGGAAGGTTCATTGATTAAAAGGAACCAAGTGTTTCATCAAGAATTCCAACTTGTGGGAATTCATGGGATGATCTCAAAAGAAGTGAATAATGTCAAGGAATTGAAGTTCATTCAATCAAGGAAGCTATTGAAGGAAGTCTAGATGGCCTAAAGGAAAATGAGCTATGTATGCTTGTATTTGATAAAATAGATTCATGTCATATAGTTGTAGGTAACATGGATAAATTCTCTATCTCGAGAGCATGATCAAAAGAAAGGATCTCCTCCTTTGAAAGGATGCATGTAGGCATAAGTCACACATTGACTAGATGAAATCAACATAATATGTCCTCATATGAAATATGATGTGGTTGAAAATAATTAGGAACTTTGATTGGAAGTTCTTGGAAAAGAAATGTCTGAAGAAAGAAAGGAATAGATCATGAAATTTTCAACTATGAAGAAGGGAATCAACATCCAAGGAATAGAATATTTGACTATGATATCGCCATGAACGATATGAAGACCTTAATGAAGTCTGAAAAAGAAAGAGACCCTTGACATTATATATATTTTGGATATGTGTCAATATGTATGCAAGATGTTGATGGAAAATAGGAAGATGCCATGATGAAATACCATCACAAAGGTAATTTTGACTTAATGATCATATCTTATTTTTAAAAATATTTGGATGGCCTCATGCAGGGATGCTAAGGGAAGAGCTATGAAATTCTTCTACAATTGATATGTGCCAAGATGAAAGGTCCTTAAAGAAACATGACATGAATATGGCAACAAGGCATGAAGGAAGGCCAGATATGGACTAATGAAAGGAATGAGGGCATGACTAACACAACTCATGGATCAAATTTATGGATGGCCTATTCCTTACGAAGAGGTCCCACAAAATGTAGACTCTATGACAAAGAAGAAATTCATGACATCAAAGAAAGGATTTTTACAAGCAGTTGGTTATCCCATGATCTCCACCAAGAAAGTTGTTGGAAGCAAGTCCCTGGTCAAAAGGGAGCTTGTTCAAGTCCCTGATTAAGAGGGAGCTTGGGTACATTCCTTTTATAAGAATGGGCACATTCCTTCAATGGAATGGTATGTCCTTAAGTTGAGAGGGAGAGATAGACACATCATTTTTGTCTTCACTTGGAAATATAGAATGGAGGATTGGGTAAGCATTTGGCATATGATACCTTTTGAGGATGTGGTAGGGCATCCAAGATAAGAGCAGTCTTAGAGGATTGATATTTTTTGAGGACTAGGAATCTAAGATAAGAATAGTCCTGGTGGAACATACTTTAAGAGAACCCGGGTAGGGTATGTTCCAAGAAAGACAATGATGAGGGTGTCTATAAATCATTGTTCTCACCAACATTGTGCTTTGATCTTCTAGAGAGATAGATTTGTTAGTCAAGGCCTTGCTATGTGACAATGTTGGAGGATATTATGCTAAATAGATGGGTTACCAATCTAACTCTTCTTATGAGAACTCTTCAGATTGAGAATGTCCAAGCACCTTGTGTAGATTATGAATACCTCCCTAGTTAAGAGGGAGTGTTCAAAAATGTAACTAGGTTCAGTATTCATAATAATATGTTTAATCATGATTTTATGTAATTGATGTAAATAAGAAAAATAAAATTGTCAAAGAAGTCAATTAAAAGGACGTTATACCCTCAATTGTGCTAGACGAGGTTATAAGGAGAAGCTCCCAAGCCAAGTGAAGAAGGAAAACATACTTAAGAACCTTAATTCAGCCCACGTGTAATTTTGCAAAATTTTCATGCATCTAATAATTGCATATTTGTGGAGGAAGGTCGAAATACCAGTTTAGCCGAAATTTGCAGTGATAGAAATCAGTTTGACTTGTGTTGACATGGGAAAGAAGAAGAAGCAGTGAAGAAGGGTCTTGTGACTTGGTCTTGGATAGGTTGTTATATCAAGGGTATTGGTCTTGGTATTTGTCATTTGAATTTTCTATAAGAAGAAGAATTTTTTTTGGGTTTTCCTCTCCAATTGGAGAGGTTTTGGCCCTACCTAATCGCTACATTTTGTGTCTCTTGTCTCCTTATTATTTATGATTTGGCAGTTGTTTGATGAAAAGGAATGCTATAATAATACAAATCAAGAGAAGAAACTAATCTAAAGAAGTAAAAATCATTCACAATAATATATCATTTAAAGAGAAATCATTTAATCCAAATGCCCTAGATTTCTCAACATTGAGCACCATAAGAAGCAGTTGATTAGAAATCTAGTCAAGGGTAGTCAAACCTGATTTTTCACATCCAATGCCAAGATGCTCCAAGAGGGACAAGCCAATGTAAACTCATCACTCTCATCCATTTCTAACCTTCACCCATCATCCCCAATTCTATCCCATTCATTTTTCTCATTGTCTTCAGTTACTACGGGAAAGTTTTGTCCTGCTACGGGATATTCCAAAATTGCAAAAAAATACAAGGCATAAATTGTCTTGACCATATATTTCAAAGCATGCCTCCACTGGCCAATATTTTTTATGATGATATGCATAAGGATGATAGTAACATGCTCAAAAAAATTCACCAATTTCCAATTTATATTTTTTAATTAATTGGTCGCCATCACCTACAACCACTTTTTATTTTTCTCAAGATTCGTACATCCATTGGTTGAGATCATTTATTGGGAGGTGCATAAGGATGTTGGTAACATGCTAAAAAAAATTCAGGTGAATGCAATCTATCGTTTGATATATATTTACTAAACAAATCTTCTACAAGAAAGTTACAGGTTGCTACAAGAAAGTTCTTGTATTGCTACAGTAAACTACAAAGCAAGGGAGAAGGTTATAGGCCTAAGTTTTTTTTATCTCTGAGCAAGGGGAAGATGCTTAAGTCTCCATACAGTTGATACATATCACCAAAAAAATTCCACTCTTCCATTTTTCACAAAAGAAAAAATCCCACTTTTCCCTTCATTTTCACCTTTCCAAAGAAAAAAAATGTCCCCCCATCACTATCAACATCCCCCTCCTGAATTATGGAAGTTTTCCAAGGTCTCTAGCACAGAAAATAAGTGAGTCTAGGGCATTTTTTGCTACTACAGGAAACCACACAGCCCTATAACTATCTCCAAAAATCCTACAGACTCAGTTTGCGTCATCACTACAGGAGTATAATGAAGTTTACCACATTCCAGAAGGAAAAACATGAATCTGAGCACCTACAAGATTCCCTGTAGATCGCTACAGGATCACCAATCATTGAGGAGAAGTATCATGCAATTAATTGTTCAATCATTTTATGAATAAAAGTATCTGAGACCATAATGAAGTGTTCCAAGAAACTCCAAGGCACCATCAAGCAGCCCCACAGTGAGTAGGTGAAACAGGATTCCAACAACAGTCAAAGGAGGTTAGCACAGTTAAAGAAAGTTAACATCAAAATTTACCTTCAAGAACTTTTAGTTAGCCCTCTATTTCGATTCCACCCAATTCTTAACCCTTTCCAAGTCTTCCATATCATTACCTAGTCCCTCTCACTCATTTTCATCAATATCCTGAAATGCTACAGGAAAGTCCCTATATTGCTACAAGAAGCTAATAAGCATGTAAAGAGGGAACTAATTAAATTTTTTCACTTGAGGATAAGGGAGGGAGCCCATGAGAGTCCAAACATCCATCCACTACAACAGATTTTACCTTTTCCACCTTTATTCCACTCACCATCTATCAAAAACTCTATCCTTCACCTCTTCTCCACCCATTTCCACCATAGGGTGACTCTTTATCCACCATTAGTAGCCTCCCCATGCATTATCATGATTTTTTGAACCTGCACTCAAAGAAAATTGTGATCCTTAGGGGTCTATGTGACTACTACAAGAAGACACACAGTTTTGTAGCAACCTGCATAAACCCTACATAATAAAACTTGACCCATCAGACTGAGAATTTTGAACAGCACAAAGATTTAGGAGACTCCAACAACAAACCTGAGAAATTACAGGATTCCCTGTAGATTGATACAGGACCCTTGATCATCAAAATCAGCAGCATCTAATCAGTTGTGGAACCTGTACTCTGATAACCTAAATCAAGGGAGTTCCATCACCAATGAAAACTACAAAAAAATTCAAAGCCAATGAAAGGATTATTGAATTTTATAAATTACACCTCATAGGGAATTTCAATAGCCACATCAATGTTCTCGCAACCTCATGTAAGCTCCAACTAGTCAAATTGTCAGCTACAACACCACCTAAAAGATCATAACCAAGTAGGGCACAAGTATGCAACTCTTGAACCTCACACTTTGAACCTATTCTAGCTTGATCAAACATTAGAAGTTTGAGAAGGAAAATTCTTTTTATAGCCAAACTTAGTAGAAAAACATCCTTAGCCTTATCTAGTAGTCAACTTAACTTTTCTCCAAAGGACACGCACACGTATGGGAGATGAATGAGACAAAATTGAAAGAGTAAAAAGAGTGTGAATTCGATTTTTTTCATGCAATATCATTTATAAAAATATATATATATAAAAATATAAAAATAAAATGCTGGACCCACCAACTCTCGGCATGCAAACTGGCTGCTACAGGATACAGACAGACTACTACATGATCCTACAAGTTGTTGGGAACCAAATCCACTTTTTGAGATATTTTGGAGGGAAAATTTACCTCCTTTCAAGGATTATGCTTCCCCGTCAATTTTTATTGGTACAAATTTGAATTAACCTATAGAGGCATGGATTTGTTTAGTCTTCTTGTGAAGAAAACTTGTTATTTAGTAGTTATACTTTCATTTTCAACAGGGATGTACTTGAATTTATTCTAATAATGAAGTTTTATTTCACATTTATCTTAAAAGGATTGGTTTCCTTCATAAGACTCTAAGTATCTATTGACTTGATCATCCCAGGAGCCTTAGAGCCCTGATGTACAATTTTTTTATCTTCTTTGCATTTCTTATTCACTTGGATTTCCTATTTCTACATTTAGTATTCATGTTTCATTTGTTGTAGGTTATATTGGTTAAATTATTGAACTAAATTATTTTACAGGTCATTTATGCAGTTACAAGCATAATTCATCCTTAGAAAAACTCTACAAAGTCATATTCATCATTGAGCCACTTGGATTGGGTTAGTAGTTCACAATTCTGAATTTATGGTTTTAGTAATAAAGTTATGTTGAATTTTAGCACATGTTAATGGGATTATTTCAAGTTTATTCCACTTGGATTGAAGCCTAAAATCATTCAACTAAATAAAAAAAATTACCACATAGCATTTTGACTTGGTTAGCTTAGGAATTTGGGTACTTAGATTAGCTTACTAGTTCACTATTCTAAAATTTTGGGTTTTTACTAGTGAATTTCTGATGAATGTTATCATGTGCTAGTGAATCTCTTTCGAGTTGATTCCACTTGTATTGAAGCCTAAAAACATTTAAATTAATAAAAAAAATACCCCATAGTGTTTTCATTTGATTATCTTTTGGGAATTTAGCATGTTAACGCGAGAAACAAGCTTGTTGGAGCCTGGAAGTTTCTTGTAGCATGAGAGACTCTCTTATAGTAGTATGTTTTTGAGCTCGTCCCTTACCCAGATTCATTATAAATTCATGTTAGAAGTATATTTATGTATTAGAATATTCCATGAATGCTTCCAGACCACTTTGGTTGAGTTGAGGCTTGGTTAGGTCACCATTTAGCTTTTGCAATGTTTTCTTCTTGAATGTTGATTTTTGCAACTAGTCTATATTTCCTTTCCTGCGATTTACTTTAAGCAAAGTATAGTTTTTTTCCTGCAAGAGTAATCTAAAGACTTCCTTTTCTACAAACTAGAATAGATTTCATTTACTATAATTTCCTTTCCATCAATATAGATTAGATTTTCTTTGTTTCCATTAGCTTATGTTTGCTTTCCTTTCTTGCAAATAGAATAGATTTCATTTCTATCATTTACTTCTTGGAAAAAGTAGAATAGGTTTGCTTATTATTATTTATCTTATGAAACTTAGTATTGGATTATTACCTAGATATTTGTTCATTTAAAGTTGTTTCACTTGCATCAAAGGGAGTCAAACTAGGAAGAGGGAGGTGTTTGTTTCACATACAATGTTAGCCCCTCTTAAGTTTGTACAAACCCTAGGTTGATAATTAAAGCTAGTAGCCTTGGGATTTGTAGCATTCTTGTTGCAATACTCGAGCTCGTCAACCTTGATGGCATACGATGGTTACCTTTCTCAATTAGTAGGACTCTTTCATAATTTCCCAGTAGAAAAATAATTCTCATTGATATTGAAGTCCCTGATACCCCCTTAGATTACAATATCTAGTTTGGAAGAAGTTACATGTGCACCATGAATTTTTGTGCATCATTAGTCTTCCATATTATTAGTTTCCTCCGTAATAGGAAAATCGTCACCATTGACCATTTAACACACTATGAAATGAGAGTGTCTCCCTCATCAAATAGTATTCTACCTTTTGTAAGGTCCTAGCAGGAAATGGTACCTTCCCTGATTGAATTCACTCCTGGAATTTTAAAACATTCCACTCCCCTCGGTACTTACCTAAGATACCCCACTATCATATCATATCCTTCCAGAGCTCCCATATGCATAGTAACCACTTCTTATAGTGAGTCAAATTGGGACAATCATTAACCACCTTCGAAACCTAAGAGTGTTATGATAATTGATACACCCTTTCTACCATTTGTTATCACTCAAAATCCTTTCTTATACTCCTCGCCTGGTTTCATCTCACAACAAGGGATGACGATGTTCACCTTACCAAACATTGCTCTAACATTACCTGTCTAGTATTTGGCACCACCTGCCACATCAGTTATGTTAAGATTTGTGCTCATCAGACATATTATCGCAAGCCCCCCATGGTGGTCCTACCACCTTCAATCACACCAAACCATTCAAATACACTAGAAGAAACAACAGGAAATGAAAATAAGAAAGTAAATAAGAAATACATTGCTACTACAACTTCTCCTAGAGTGACTCCCCCATACGCCCTTTGTGATATGATGAGCCACCCTACCAACTATTGCCCAACATTGAATGAGTTGAAAGTCTTTTTCCATGCCCCTAAGGCACCAATTCTCCTTTCTCCACCACCAAGAGAAAAGTCCATTATGTCTCACAATAAAGTCTTATGTACCAACCATCCATGTGTCATTTGTGAACAACATGGACATTATATGCATCATTGTCTTGATCTCCCTGGATATCGGGATGTGTTGGTTGCTTTACGCCATGCTATCAAGGTCGCAGCTCCTCTTCCGCCCACCCCTGATGCAGATGATGCACCTCAAACTATATATTACATGACCTATGTAGTTAATTGATGCAAAGTACACCCATGTGCTCATTGCATTGAAAGACCCATCATATCCATTTATGCCCACTAATTATAGCAAATTGACTTAATCAATCAATTATGATAACACAACGTTCACCATCAAAATTTTCTTTACCAATGAGAAATTCCATCTTCCAAGGTCCTCATACACTATGAGGCACAAAGGCACCCCAAAATTTGATCAGTGCCCCATTCACACTCTCATTGCGGTTCCTCATTCCTTAGCGAGATAAGAAAAGATGATTCCTCTAGCATGGTTTCCATGACATTGGCACAACCATTGGCACCCTTCTCTAACTCATCATCCATGATTATACAAGAGATATTGACACCACCCAATATTGATGACACGCATGAATATGTCTACTACATTTCTTCATCTATAGGAACCATGATTACATGTGTTTGCTCATCGTTTTATGGTTTCGATATCACTTCGTCCATAGTTAAGGTAGAACCATCAAGGATGGCATGGACACAACCCATATATGCTCTATCCACATCTCTTGGTCCTATGTTATCTTGTATGATTGCATATCCTTGCATTTCCACTACTACTTTCATGCTCCAACCACCACCTAATGACGCAAAGGCACCATCGCCACCCTTTTTTAGTACATTTCATTGTGGTGAAGACATATTCAAGGCCATAACAACACTTGAGTGCCCGTGGAATGCCATGCACCATAGCTCTTTCTTCCTCCCAGAAAAGGATTTCAAAACTTATCTTTGGTGTGACCATTAATATTACAATGGTTGTAGTGGACTTTTAGATCATTGCATTGATGTGTAGTAGCTAATTTAATTTCCATTTATTCTTCTACTCCTTTAAAGCATCTTGGTCATATTTCCATTTAGAACCACTTGATTACTTTTCTTATGGCCTATTTTTTCCATCTATTATGCTTGTGCATAAGCATCATCAATTATCCTATGTTTTATGAGAATCACTTGTTTCCATAGATGGGTGCGTAGACCCCCAAATTCATGACTATTTCTAGGTTCTTGGAAGATATAGAAAAAATAATCACCATTTCATGAAGTCATTGGTGTACTCTTACACAAACTTTCCTTGCCTCTACCCAAAGTGATGCCAATGGATATAATGGTTCTATACATACCCAATATGGTAGAATTAGGGCTTCGTGATGGTTTTAAACTCTTCCCACTTAAATATTGGTGTATCATTCTCTAGTGTAAGTGTCTCTATGTGTATTTGCATGGCCCTCCAATTCCATTTAGACAAATGAAATATTTTTCTCCTTGTATATGTTATGGACATTGAAATACACTTCTAACTATTGCAACCAATGATTCAACTTCACAACATCAATCTCACATTAGTAGGGCTTGATTTCCAACTTCACTTATATTTTAAAGGGAGTATGTGTAGGAGTGATGACACTGGAAAATGGTTTCTCTTTCTCAAGCTCTTTATTTGACTCCTTTTCTAGGTCTTCACTGTCTCCCTATTTTTCTTCTAATCCAACTTCTAAATTAGAGCCACCAACCTCCCCAAAAGGTCCAAACTTGTTTGCTAAATCCACCATGAGGAGGGAAATGTTGCAAGACATATCAATGAATTCGTATCCCAACCTATCAAATGTCTTCTCGATTGCATATTGAAGGTTGTTATGACTATACTAATCCACCATGGATAGGTTTATGTGGCTTCCTTTTTCAGCAAATTCCTAGATCCTACAACTTCCAACAAAACACTAAAATATAACCCCTCAATTACTAATATTATCTACAAACTATCATAGATATTCCAGTATAATAGTTCATCACAACAAATCATGATTAGATCTTAGATTTATTATCACTAGCTTAGTGTTCAAAATTATGAAATAATTGAAATTCAAAAAGGAAAAGGAAAAAAAAGAATACAACATCGACACAATTGAACACAATATAAAACCTAGCAAGCATGATATGGGATAAAACCATCTAAATGATGAGGCATGTTCTTTACTCTCTTTTATTCAATTAGAAAATGCAATTATAAATAAAAGGGCATTATCTATGGAGTTCCCTATAGAACTACGGCCTAAATGGGTACCTCCTAGGTTATTGCCTTAAATCACATTCTTATATGCTCTACTCAACTATGGAACTAGTGCAATGAAAAAAGAATGGAACCCCTTCTCTTCCTAGCATCCTAGTATTTAACACTTCCCAATAACCATCTAGGTTTAAGGACATGGATTTTTGCATGCCTCAACCCTCAGCTAATTTTATGTTTTTGAACCTTCTATAATCTTCTTGAAATTTCATAGGTTATGCCCACATGCATGAGCAATGGAGATTAAAGTGGCATTATCTTTGTACCATGGTGGTTAACAAGGTAGGTTAACTTGTAGGAGGCATAACTTCTGCATACAAACTGCCATAGACATTATTTATGCGGCATTTGAAATCTCTCAATATGTAAAATAACACCAAGGTGCTAGAAGTTATGATCACAAATTTTCAACTAAAAAAAGTGATATTTGATGATCAAATTAGCTTTAGAGGGTTATAAAATCCAAATCTCCAAACTAGGATATGCCACTCGAATGGGCCCTACAAGCCAATTTATCCACCCAAAATGTACCAAGATAGATGAAATATTATATAATAATCCATTCTAGATCAATTGTGGATTTACTCTCACCAACCCCAAGTACAAATTGATGGAAAGAGCTCATTATAAAAAAAAATAGCAAGAAACCTTATTGACGTGCATAAAGTGACCCTTATTTCACATCACTTTAGTGTGAGAGTACCATGGGTCATGGAACCCAATCACATGCACCTAGTGTGATTTGGGATGAAACCTTATGTTGGCTTTTGATAAACTTTAAGTTGAGTGCATACAATACAAGTTAATCCAAGATTAAAAGAAATCCAACATGGATAAGATGTCCCCCCTTTGGGGGTCTGAAATTTGTTTATGTTCAACACTCACCAAATTGCCTTTCTTAATATTGTATTTTCACTATAATAAAGTGATTTGTAAAATTTGTTTGTTAGCAATAAAAGGTGGATCGTAAGTCACAATAAATGTGCAAGTGATATTTTGAAAGAAAAGGAGGTAAAGTTTTCAATTTCCACTAACTCTAAATGGAATCTATAGTCATACGAGGAAAAGACCATGTGAGGAAATACAATAGTGCTAAATTCCCAAGACAAAATAAATTTTGCACTACTTTAAGTCATTTCCTAAAATGGTCTTGAGGTTGGTTTCAAGTGGGTTTAGTGATGACAAAAAGGTTCAATGATGGGCTAAAAGGAAATTTCAGGTTGTGGGTTTTATTCGTCCTCCCCACAAAGTGCTAATACATCCATGTTTTGACATCCAAAGAAGGAAAAAAGGTACCAAATCAACTCATCATTCCACCAGTTTGGTTCATTTTCACTTGGGATGTTGTTTGTAACATAGAAGATGCCAAATTCATGATTGGTTTGGTAGCCAACGAATCAAACTTTGTGATGGGATACTAATAATGATATTATATCCAAATAAAAGGAATATGCAACACCACCAATTCAACCACAAATTTGGTCATGAATTTTGCAAAGAGATAAGAATCATGTACTCTAACAATATATGATAAAAAAAATATACAAAGCATTATCATCGGTGAAGGATAGAAGTGATTCTAAACAAATTTTAGGGTATATGTATCTCTCCTAACAATCTATAATAGATAAGTTTTTATCGTTTACAAAACATCAAGGATTGAAATCAATAATAGAGGAGTGAATATTAAAATAAAAGAGGGAATTAAAAATTGAAAAATTGCTTAGAGGACCACTCTTTTGTCAAAAAAGAAAGTAATTATTCTTCTTCTTTTCTCCTCCTTTTTCTCTCTATCTTCATTCTCCATGCATTCCCAAGAGGAAAAGTGTAACCATTATATGAGCCTAAAGGCTAAATTGGATCAAGAAAGAGATAATTTCCCTATTGACACCCAACTTGTGCTTTTATGGAAAATATTGTAATGAATTATGTTATAGCACTGATGGTGAATTAACCCCACTATGCCATTCTACCTTTTTAAGGATTGGTGGAGATAAAAGTGATTCAACCACCATTTCCATTTATTTTCTTATTGGGAACATTTTTTTATGTAAAGGGTGCATGGAGAAAAGTAAGATTTAGCTAAGCCAACCCAAACCTTGGTGCTTTTTATATTTCTTGTTTAGTGATGGAAAAATGCTTATGTAAATTTGCTATCAACTCAACTTCATTGATGAAATAAAGTTCCATCCATTTTTGTTGCATTTATTGTTTCTATTTGTTATGGAAATTCATTTAAATTTGTTGGATCTATATTACATTCCCAATAAGTCTACTATCAAGTGTTTACATCTATGGGAAAGAGTTTGTAATAACCACCCCCCCCCCCCCCCCCCCCCCCCGCCCCTCTCCAACCCTTCACTACAAATCCCTTTCTCCTTGATTTATTTGTCATGCAAAATCATATTATGGTGCATGTGATCTATAATATCATCCCTATAGATAAAACATATTAAATCCCCATGTTTTTTGGCTTCTTGGTCACCTTGAAAACTATAACTCAAATATTTTACTTTGTTTTCAATAAATTGTAGAGGAAATCACCATACACCACCATTCATCTACAATAACACCCCCAAGCTCAAAAAAAACTCAAATTCCCAAAGTGGAACAAGAAGATTCACTTGTAAATTATGTCTCAACATTTACCCCTCATGGGAGTCAGGATGACTTGAAGAACAACAAGCCATTGTCATCAACAATTTCTATTCCTTTGATATCTATAATGTTTCTTGCTAAATTCCTCTAGTCATCAAATAGGGTAGATCTAGTAGTAGTTTTCAAGTTAATGTTGTATTAAGGAAAACACATGATTGGGCCTTCCCATAAATTCCCATGATTTACTCGAAAGAATGTTCGTGTTAAACCCAATATTTAACATTACATCTCAAACTTCATAACCTATGATCTTAGCTTCCATCCTAAATTGTTTTACTAATTTCGGTTTATTTTTGTATCCAGTATTTTGTACTTCGTGCTTGGGCAATGGATCATTAATGGGCTCCTCTTATTCCAACCCTACAATTATATGTGAAAAATTATTTTTCATTATTTGGCTAAGCTTTCTATAGTCCATTGCTTCAACAAAAATATTGAATAGGTGATGAATAACTTCGAATGATTCTACCTTTTCTAAAGAATGTGATAAATCATTTTATTTCCTTTGTGCTTGAGGATTATCTTTTTGGTTCTAAGGTGGGGTATCTACATTATTCTTTTTTGATATCACTATATCTCTTAGCACCTCCAAAGACTTTTTTTAATATTCCTTTTGCTTAACTACATCAAATCCAACTATTAAGGATGACTTTTCTTATTTGAAATTAGACATCATTATTCGCATTATCCCCACTAATTCATGCTCCTCTCCTAATTACTAAGTTGATCTATGATGCTTCACCACTTTGAGGTTCTAAATTGATTAGGTTGGTATTCCTCTATCTATTTTAGAGCTTCATTTCTATAGTGGGTCAAAGAAACCTTCTATGCGGTGGCCAAATTATTAACAATGACTACAACATGGTCACCTAGGGTGATAACAATGCAAATAGGTATGTTCCACTTTGCCATATTTATAAAACCAAAATAGGTCAACCCTTCTGCCACCCCATCTTCTATATCCTCCAAGACCATTTTTGTGTCCTCCTTGATCTCCTGGATTCCCTCTATGGCCCTCATATCCTCTATGGATTCCACCTCCTATAGGGGCATTATCATTCTCCTCAACTTTTAAAGAATTTTGTTTGAACATTTGTAAAAAATCTCTACAACTTTCCTCTTTATTCATATTAGTCTTATATCAGCTACAATGCATAATGATCAATGTCGAGGAATAAATCTCAAAAATTAGAAACATATATGATGGGTGAGCAATAGTTTTATAAATTTCACAATAATCATTTGCAATATTACCTAGAACTATCATTAATTTTAGGAGTAGAGTTGGAGCTCGTACACCTCCTTTCAATGAGGTAAAAAAAATTGCCACTTGACCTTTCATTTATAACTATCCACCAAGTTTCTTCTCCTGTGTTCTTTCTCTTGTCCAACTCTTGGATCTATGTTTATAGATACATCATATCTATGGTTGATCTAGTATTTATAATAGTAGAAGATGATGGATAAATCAAGGTAGTTCCTCTAGCATAAGCATCATATACATTCTTAAATTCTATCGTCACGATTTATGTTAATGCTTTCCTAGAAGTTCGGATAACTTGTTGCATTAATGGAATCCTCATCACAACCATCATCCCTTAAATGAACCATTCTTTGATTTGAAATGTATGAATAGGATATTATATCTTTCTCATTAGGTCATGGAACCATTCATTATAGTCCCAAATTAGTTTTCCCCAAAGTTTTCTTAATCTCTTTAATATTTGTGAAACTCTAAGATTCTACTTATAGCTTCTATAACTCTATAATGAACTCAATCTATACATCTACTAAGGTTTTAGGCTAGGACACTTATTGGAACTTGAATGAAGTTTGTGTACCATGAAGTGGTATTCCTCTTTAAAATGCATTCTAAAACTCTACTAGCTTATCTTCATTTGTCGCAAAGATCTTAGCTTTCCACACTTATTTACGCAAGAACCAGTGTTGCTTTGTATAACATTTTCCCTTAATCGATAATTGAGGCAAGCACATAGTGTTTCTTGGTGAGTAATGTTCATGATAAAAAGCTTGGTTCCTAATGATACCTAATTTTGACCCTTTAATTTTGTAATATGCTACAAATTTTGCTTACCTCTATAGCGCTTGGTCATCCCTCAATTTTACCACAAGTGACTTTGTTTCACCCATGTGTTTCCACTGAATAGGGAGGACCACAAAATTGTTATCACAATAATTTTACTCATATTTCATGCCCTACATGATGTCTTAAGGTTTTTATGTCTACAAGCTATGCTATATTGGAACATTCTGCGATGCTATATTGGAAAATGAAAACATCATTAGTTATTGTTATTTATTATGGTTTTGGAAAACAAACCTGAGATCTTTAAATTATACAATACCCAAATACCCAAAGATGACAATCACAATGGTTTCACATTTGTATTTATGATATGATTTAATGTCAAGTATGGTTCAAGGTACTTTAAAGATTAAAAATATCGGGTAAACATTTCACATTTGTATTTATGATATGATTTAATGTTAAGTATGCTTCAAGTAACTTTAAATATTAAAAATATCAGGTAAACATATGTTCAGGCATTCAGTGTTATATACATTACAACCATTGTGACATATAACATATGACTCGTTATATTTCCAATCTTTGCATGTGATAAATGTTATTTTGTTTTGGTGTGTGATACTTTCAATGTGGGACCTTTCACGATGAATCAGATTAGATTTATGTTGTGTCATGAGAACAATGGTTTCATTTGAGTGATGTGTCTATTCTTTTTCCGTTCATCTGGCAATTAGAACATATTAATGTTGAACCAGACGTGTTCATTTATGTTATAAGGAAAATTTGTTCAGTCTTTAATGTAGCACCCTTGGGATTGCAAATTGTCCAGTGATTTAATGCGCTATAATGAAAAACCTTATCATGCAATTTCTACTCGTTATTCGACCTTGAGAGCACTGTTCATTTTTCTGGAAAAATAATTTTACTGAAGGGTTTTAGCACTAGAAATATCCAGCTACAGGAGTTGGAATGTTGGCTCAGAGTAAAGTTGTGGAAGGTATTGTTGTAACTCCTGACGTTGCATAGGTAAGAACATGGTTAATTGTATAGTTCATTGTTATTTTTCAATAGTTGGTTGTCTTACCTCTGCTTGTTGGTTTCTTTCTGTCAATTCCTCA
The DNA here is from genome assembly GCA_000404065.3 of Pinus taeda. NCBI lineage: Eukaryota > Viridiplantae > Streptophyta > Pinopsida > Pinales > Pinaceae > Pinus > Pinus taeda. The sequence continues at coordinate 111,837 of APFE030875884.1, forward strand.
GTCCCTTCTTGGCCACCATTAACCTTACTCTACTTCAAATGCATGCAAAGAGAAGGGTATAATACCCTCTTCCTCTCTCACTTTCAGTTCATCTTTCCTTTGGGTTATTCTATATTGTAAGGTTAAAAAGTGTGAAGCCCTAATCTCTGCAAATTTGCGTCAAATTCCACGAAGGACACAAAATCATCACACTATTATATATTTGTTGCATTCCCTCACAAATTTAGCTAATGCATCCAAAATTTGAGGTTTCATTCACGCTCTGCATAATATTTTCATACCCATGTTTAATAGATCATTTTGTCATTACAAAATTTCCTGAAGCCTCCATTATCGTGTAAACTCTTGAAAAAATTCCCACCAAAATTCGTGTAAGCTACAGGTAACGATGCAAGGTTTTGTTATTCGAGTTGTATGTGAATTATTACATCTGCAATCCTAAATTCATTATGGGTCCCATATTAAATATATGGCTATATATTCTTGGTGCAAATTATTAATTGTATGCAAGGTTTTTGAATTCCAATGACATGCTCTCCTTGCACAAAACGATTATTGCATACAGGGTTTTTACCTGGCAGTTAAAAATGTAACTTTGAAGAAAAAAAATTATTCGTTTATACCTCAACAATTTCAAAGAAAAGAAGTCAGATTTTTCTACCATTGCAGAAGAAGATATAAAAAAATCCCCCCTGCGACTCTGAATTTCTAATCCTTTATTTCAAAGAGACTCTCTCTTTTCCCTGCCATCACTTCATTCTAAGTCGCTAAACCCTAACCTAAATGCTTGCTTGCTTATTAATTTCAATTCGAAGAAAATTATTGTCATAATTGCTACAAGTCTCTGTGTACAAACTATATTTTCATGCTGACTTATTATGAGCTGAGTCTGTCTCATTTCTCCTCTGTAATCGATCTCCTCAGTCAACCTATCCCTGTTCATTGACCCTGCAAGAACGTAAGGTCAAGTGCCTCAGATTAGCATTTTGAATTTGTAACAATTTTAAAGAAAAATGTGTTGTTTTCTTCCTATTTTACGGTTTCAATATTAATTTGTTTATTTACGGAATGATTCAAGTTCATGAGGCACAGGTAAAAGCAGAGGAAGGAGAAACATGCCACCAGGCTGGTGGGATTCTAGCAGAAACAAAAATATTTGGTTATTTCTCCATTTTAATGTTGATGTTGATTCAGATGAATTTCACCAACTTTCCACAATTGGTAATCTAAACCTATGGTCCCCAAATGTCTTATGTGTCCCTCCTGTTTACCAAAAAAAACTAATCTCCTTCCCTCCAACCTCATCCTAACATTCAAGAAATTCCAGAACCTACACACGTTATCCCACCTATGGGTGCAAATGATAGTTGGAACCCCATTTAGGATCCACCTGAACACGGTCATGATGCTTGGCGTAATATCTCCAAAATTCCCAACGCTTTTTCTAGTTCTCGTTCAATAATTCATGGTGCTTTTCCACTTCCTGAAAAGCAAGTTGTTCATGCACATTCAAAAGCTACTTCTTCACCCACTTTTGATATTGTTACTCAACAGCACTATGCAACTCCTTCAAGCCCTATTCACGTGTCCCCTGTCAACACTCTCTCTACAAAAGACCTAGAACGGAATCCCACACCAGGTTCCAAGCCTTATATCAATATCACTGCACCAGAAGGAGTCCAATATCAACTGTAGAATGAGGCAAAGAAACACATTATTTCTATGGAAATATTCTTGTTAGAGTCTAAGAATAATGGCTCTCCTTTTGGTTATAAGTTTTGATATATGTTGATATTGAATGTTGGCAGGGATTCCCATGAAGTTTCACAGTGTTTTGGACGGTTGTAAAGTTTTAACAAAAATATTGTGGGTTTCTTTTTATTATTTTGGTTTGGACAAGGATACTACGATGCTATATTTTTGGGCCATTCGGTTGGCTAAAAGAGGACATTTCCATGATTTTGGACTTGTTTATAATTATCCAGCTCACATTATATTGAACATGAAATTTGGTTAATTGGCTAATTTATTCATGTGGTGCATGTTTACATTATATAAGTTGATTATCATGCATTAAGGGTTTGGGTTTTGTTTATGATTAACACATAGATATGGGTCCTCCCCCTCTCTTATCCATCACCTACTTTTTAGGTGCCCACCTTTTAGTCTCACTTTCAAAATTAATTAAACATGATTAGTTTAATTGGCACAATAGTTATGTAATTGTCTAGCACATCAAGGCTATAAACTCAAAGATACGAAGGAGAGGATATTTTGGCTACACCACAAGTGGTATGATTTAGTTATTATTTTTCATATGGGTTCAATATTTTGTGCGTTTAGGTAATTGTTATTCAAAGACATTAATTTAAATGGATTTTGTTAAATAGCATCACTAACGAAGGTTCATAATACTTATTGTTGTTAGAGGTATATTTTGATTTCAGTCATGGATGATTGAAGCACACTGTTTTTGTCAATTCTACTTTGTGTAGTAGCATACCAGTGTTTGAACAAGTCCCTTTGAGCTTGTTGCAATGAGATTCATTTCATTTAGTTGTTCTATCTATTAGCATTTGACCACACCATCTTATAAACGAGGTCATTTTTCAAAGAAGTTTCCTTGAGCATATTTTAATTTTTTCAAGTATGTGGATACCTTATTTGAACATTATTTTTTATGATATCAATGCATAATCATTTTTTTGTTCCTACTGTCTTGTGTCTTAATAATTGTTTTTATATTTTACTCTTTCTTTTTTTTTTCTTATAATGTGTGTCTTTAATGGGAAGCAGTCACTTATTTCTACATTTGATCAATATTGAGCATCCATTTTTGAGTTTGGCTTGAAAGGCATACTACTTATCATTTCTCTCTTTAATGACATACTTTTGAGCTCTTTTGTAAGAGCCTGATTCCAATTATTAGAACCTCAATCTATTATACACTAACAAATCTATTTTACTGTTGATTTGCAAGTAATAAAAGGAGCTTGCTGACCTTCTCACAAATTTTTAAACATTTAACATCTTATCATTTTATCATAAGCAACATAAATTAAGATGAGCATTCCATTGATATCAACTTAACAAGAGTAGTTCATGGAAAAATACCTGTTCCGGCGGTTGATGATGATACCTTTGTCGTATAGCTCCAGTTGAACGCTCTTTCTCACCGACCCAACCGGATTTACCTCCCAGCCAACTAGAAACAAATTCCTAGCCCAGGAAACCTCCACAAGTTCCCTAGCCCTCCGTGCCCAAGTCTAAACAGATATAGTGTGTCCTCACGAAGAATGTGCAAAACCAGATAACAATACTTTCCTCCTCTCAAACCCAAGAAACCTCCATAGGTTTCCAAGGTCTCCCAAAATCATAACAAGTCTAAACAATCACAACCAACCCCCAAAATCATAAGCAAAACCTCCCCCCAAAAACTCGTCATTTTCTCCCTTCCCCCTTCCCTTTTTATACCCTCATTCCCTTCTCCATCTCAACCACCTCTCATTAATGTCATTAACTTCTCACCCATCCTTATAGTTGACTTCTCTTCTCCCAAGTAAGCTAGGAGTACATTTGGAAATGTGAGATGAATATAAAATTGAGAAATTAATGGGAAATGATCATGTCTTCTCCAAGTAAATCTGAAAAGTACATTTGGGAATGTGAAAGCAATATATATATATATTGATGATAAGATGGAGAGGACTATGTCTTCTCCCAAGTAAATGTGAAGATACATTGGAGAATGTGAGATGTAATACATGGAAAGGACCATGTCTTCTCCTTAGTAAATGTGAGGGTACATTGGAGAATGTGAGATGTAATTACATGGAGAGGACAATGTCTTCTCCTTAATAAATGTGAGGGTACATTGGGTAATGTGAAATAAATACATACATTTTGAAATAATGGAAGGAGACCAAATTCTACCCAATATTCAATTTGAGAAGGTAAGTGGAGAATTTAAATAATGGAAATCATGAATTTTATATTAGACCTATATTTCTCAGTATTTTTAGATAATGTAAACATTAACAAAATTTGTAGGATAATATTTAAGTGGGGCATTACATACACCCATCCTTCAGAAAACTTCGTCCCGAAGTTAGAATAAAAAGAGGCAAGGAGTTTAAAGCATAGCAACCAGAGAGAGTTATAGCAATAAAATCGGATAAGTACGACAATGACATTTCTTCCCATCAAGAGTCTCCAACTGATCTATATCCTCCTATCCACCCTGGCCTACTTCCGTTCCCACCCTATCCGTCCTCTGCTTCTTTCTCAGTGGCAACGACCATACTAACCACTGATAAAACCATCATGGTGGGAGTGTCGAATACATCGACCTAACTTCCCCCAGCAGGCAACTGGCAATCGTCATCACACGTCTAGGGGGAGTGTTCAGTTGTCCTCCCCACGATTCCAGGTTTCGGAGGATACACAGTGGGAAACACCTCCACCCCTCCTTCACAACACGGACCACACTACAGAGCTGGTTGGACTTGTCATCGAATAATCCAGTCAGGTCATCTTGCCACCTGTCATTTGCATTTTACTCGTGTCATAAGAGTCCATATCAAGTAGATACCAAATGTAATA
>APFE030875897.1:7140-52270 GCA_000404065.3 Pinus taeda
CATAGTACCAATATTTTGCAAAACCTTGTATGGACCATAATACTTTGGTGATAATTTATTATCCTTCTTAGCTTGCTTGAGGGACATTTATTTATATGGTTGTATCCATAGGAATACCCAGTCACCTACATCAAAACTTCTTTCGTTGCGATGTTGATATGCTCGTTATTTCATTCTACTCCTCGCCAAAGTGAGGTTATCCTTTAAGAGTTGGAGAACTTGTTGTCGATGCTTGATGTGATCTTCCACTACTTGAACCTGAGAATTTTCTCTTACATATGATGTGATGTATGGTGGATGATATCCATAAAGTGCCATAAATGGTGTCATTTTTTCTACAGTATGGAAGGAAGTTTTATACCACCATTTAGCCAGAGGTAACCATTTGACCCATTGTGTCTATTTATCAAAGACAAAGCAACGAAGATATCCTTCCAAACATTTGTTTACTCTCCCAGTTTTCTCATCAGATTGAGGATGATAAGATGAGCTATGAGCTAACTGAGTACCAAGACAAGAAAAAAATTATGTCCAAAAATTTTGAGTGAAAATGGGATCTCTGTCACTTACAATAATCTTTGGGTTTCCATGTAGCTTTTGAATTATTTCCATAAATGCAGTAGAAACTGTACTGGATTTAAATGAATGAGATAATGCACAAAAGTGTGCATAATTGGTAAGTTTGTCAACTACCACCATGATGACACTCTTTCCTGAGGACTTGGGTAAACCTGTGATAAAATCCATTGAAACCTCCTCCCGATGTTGGCTTGGAATGGATAAAGGTTGTAATAGACCTGGGGTCTTAATTGTTTCAAGTTTATTTTGTTGGGAAACCAAACATTCTGCCACAATTTTTTGAATATTTGATTTAAGGCCATCCCAAAAAAATCATTCTTAATCATGTGGTAAGCTTTTAAAAATCTTGTGTGCCCTCCTAAGGGAGAAGTGTGCAATTCCATAAGAATATTTTGTTTGAGTTGAAAATTCTTACATAGGTATAAGCGATCTTTGTACCATAAAAAATCAATTTTCCAGCTAAATGTATCACATATGTTGGGATCTTGTTGTATATTTTGAATGAGCGTTGACACTTCTTCGTCATTATTCCATTTATCCCTTGCTTCATTTATCCAATCTGGTTGGATAATATAAATGGCGCAAAGCAATGCTTCCACATCCTCATCCTTTCTTGAGAGTGCATATGCCACAACATTTTGCTTCCCTTTTTTGTAGATGATTTCAAAGTCATAGCCCAACATATTTGTGACCCATTTTTGTTGCTCTTTTGAAAATAATATTTGTTCTAAAAATGATTTAAGACTATCATGATAAGTTTTTACCTTGAAGTGTCTTCCCATTAGGTAGGGTTGCCATTTCTTAAGTGCATGTAATATTGCCAACATTTCCTTCTCATAAATAGTTGTGTAAATACTTTCCTTTGATTGGACGACTTTCGAAATCAATGGGTCTTTCTTCTTGCATTAAAACAACACCAATTTCATTTCATGAGGCAACACATTCCACAATAAAGGTTTTTGTGAATTCTGGTGTAGTTAAGACTGGTTCTTGGCACATTGCCTCTTCAATAATGTTGTTAGAGGTTCTGCTATTCTCCCATAATTTTTAACAAACTTGCGATAATACCCTGTCAACCTGATAAATCCTCGAAGATGATTTATGGATGTGAGGATTTTCCATTCCTTAATGGCTTTAATTTTTCTAGGGTCTACCTTAACACATTCATGAGATATAATATGACCCAAATATTCCACCTCTTGTAATACAAAGAAACATTCAAAACTTTTCTCATAAAATTGTTTCTCCTCCAATAGTTTGAGCAACCTTCCAACATGTTGAACATGATCCTTCCAAGACTTGCTATAGATTAGTATATCATTGAAAAATACTAAGACAAATTTTCTAAGGAAGGGTTTGAAAATGGAATTCATGAAACCTTGAAATGTATAAGGTGCATTGGTAAGGCCAAAAGGCATGACCAAAAATTCATAATGACCCTCATGAGTTCTAAATGTTTTTTTCGGAATGTCTTCAGTCTTCATTCAGATTTGATGATATTCTCAATGAAGATCCAACTTGGTGAAGCAAATTGATCCATGTAATTCATCCAATAATTCATCAATGAAAGGAATGGGAAATTTATATTTAATAATTATCTTGTTGAGCTCCCTATAATCCGGACACATGTGCCATGATCCATCCTTCTTGTGCACCAATACTATTGGAGCAAAGAAAGAACTTTGACTAGGTTGAATTATACCACCCTCTAGCATTTCTACAGCCATACATTCAATTTCACTCTTTTGGGCATAGGGATATTTATAAGGCCTGATGTTTGGAGGAACAGTTCCTGGAATCAAATGAATAGCATGATCATGATCACGAATAGGTGTGAGGCCTTTGGGAGTCTCAAATACCTTGAATGATTGTCCAAGACTGTTTGGAGATTTTGATAAATAAATGATTTCGATGTGGGAATCTCTAGCGAACATAATTGTGTAATTACACCTCATTGTTCTTTTTTTAGAAGCTTTGTCATACCATTAGAGTTGATTGTCTTTCCTGGTTTCCCTGTGATACCCCTTAATTGGACTTCCTTTCCTTCCGAACAAAATTTCATGAAATGTTCTTGAAAATTAAAAGTTGTTGTACCCAAAGATTGTATCCATTAGACTCTTAGTACAACATCAACACCACCCATTGGGAATGGAAAGCATCAGGGTATTCATACATATTCTCCCATGGATAGCTTGATATTATGGCACTTTTTAAAGAAATTTATGGTTTCTCCACTTGCAACCATCACTTGACACTCTAGTGCTAGATATAGGAAGCAATTCAATTCCTTGGCTATCTTACGATGAATAAAATTATAGGTACTACCCAAATCAATAAACACTATTACCTTTTTCTTCTTGATATGTTCTTCTATCTTGATAGTTTAAGGAGTGGTAGTTCCAGCCAATGCATTACAAGATATGGTAAGATTAATTTTTTCTTTCTCTAGGGTTTGTTCTTGGTGTATATCCTCTTCTTTTGACGTTTCTTGTTCCTTTTCTTCCTCCTCTTCAAAATCTATGTAAATTAATTTCTGCTCATCACACTTATGACCTTTAATGTATTTGCTATCACAACTGTAAAAAAGGTCGTTTTCTCCTTTTTCTTCCAATTGTTGTGGTGTCAACCTTATAGGTTGTGGAAGGCTAGGAGAAACACTGCTTCCATATTTATAATTGTGAGTGGTAGGATTTCTTGTTGCCTTAATTTTTCTCTCAATTTGTCTTTCCAGCCTGAATTCCTTCTCCAATGAATCAGGTTCCTGAAGACAAACCTCATGTTGAATGTTATCCTTTGAAGTCCCTATGAAGACATCAATCCTCTGCTTCTCTGGAATATTATTTACCCTTATATTCAATTTTTGGAAGTCCTCAATGTGCTCTTCCATTGAACACTTTTGTTTGAGATTTATCAATTGGCTAAAGAAGGTGTTGCTCTTTGTATTCTCATTATGTGTTATCATTTCCCCCATGAAAATTAACCACGTGACAAGTGGTTTATGAGAACAAAGCCCTTTATACCATCAAAATTGATTAGTTTCTAGATGTAAATATGAAATGTGTACCTTTTGTAATACTTGCAACTCATATAGATCAAAATATTGCTCCATCTATAGTATCCAATTTATCGGATCCTTGCCTTCAAACTCCCTCATATCATTTTTTCTTGATTTTAGGAGTTTGATCTTGGAACGACTGTAAATATGTAACCTCTCAGCTCTCTTTCTAACCCCACAAGTCTGATTGCAATTCACTTCCCTAAAAAAGAGTTATACCCAAACTCCTGTGATGACCGAATTATAGACTAGTTCAGTATAGCGAACTTGTATGATGTGCCACACGTAAGTGTTTCAACCTTAGGTTCTAAAAATGATACCCACAACACTACAGTCTGTCTACTTTCTGTCATATTTTACAAAATTTGAATCAAATTCTCAAAGAGAGAGTTATGACGATTTTCACAAGGTCACTTGTTTGGGATGTAATTTGGGAGCTTGACAAAACCCTAACGTCCTTGTATCATATTTCCGAAAGTATAGCAAGAAAATATTTGAAATTTGGACTTGAGGTTCAGTGAAATTTCTTCTAAAATGGATTTTTTGTTTCAAGTCTAAAACACTGCAGATAAAATAGTATAGCGAAAATTCCACGATGACTTATTTTGGAGCAACGAAACCCTAGAATCCAAAGCGGTCATACCAAATGTTATGAAACCAGCTCACAAAAAGATAGAAAAGATAGATCACTGACTTAAAAATTAGCCTCTTCGAGGGGGAAACTTTATTTAGATTACAAAAATGAACAATTCTTGGATGATACAAATGACTCAACCTCCTTTCTATATAGAGGAGTCTAGGAGGTCACAATATAATCAAAACTGAGATAACAATAATAATATAAGGGCACAACAATAAAAATAGTTGGTTTCTATGGGGCACACTAATAACAATATGGGGAAAATAAGGGCATAAAAATAACAATAAGGGCTAGAATGACAATAGTAATGGGGGAATCACTAGTATTATAGGGACCTAACATACAACCTTCACTCGTTCTCCAACTCCTACTGGAAGGGAGATCCAACCCCCTCATTTGATCACCAGCTACTACTAGAAGGAAGTTTTGACTTCCTCACTGAAAGCTCCAATACTTAGCAACATCCATGGACCACGTTTCATAAATTTTCATAGTGGATCCAATATCAACACTTAAGCTCAACAACTAAAATGTAACTCATCACTGTAATACAATCATCAATCTCTCACACAACTAAATCAACCAATCATTGAAAACCCAATCAAATGAGACATAATTAAAACTCAACCAATCAACTGGAACAGTTAGATCATTGTAACCAGTACACAGAACTAAATTCAGAATAGTGCATCAACACACAAAATCATTTGCAACCCTGATCACTCAAATGCCAAAATCTATAATCTACTTCACTTAAGGAAACCCGCGTGTATACTTGTTTTTCTCTAGAGAAACCAACGTACATATCTTAATATACTGAAAACTAAAAACTTGTAATTATGAATCAAACACAAAGTTAACCAGGGATATTTTGAAATATTATGTTAGCTTAAAAAACCCTCATATATTCAACAACATCATTAATCTTTTCAACTAATCAACATATAGCCAAATTCAACTTCTTCATTCAATCAATTCTACTTCAGACATTATCATTGAACCCAGATCATTGACAGACAATAGATAAACAACACCACTCATCAAGTTGATCAGTCATTTATGAACAAAAACCCCTTACTTTATATACATGACTTTGAAGTAGTGAACCCAAATGTATACAAGATTTCCCCAAGACCAACCAGCATGTAGACATGCAAATTTTGACCTAAAATTGCACAACCCTTCAAAACCTTAGAAACACCCAAATCATAATATTTAGAGATAAAAACATGCATTAGTAATAAGATTTAGTCAATCCGTGAGCATGTCATACAATGAAAAGTCATTTAAGGTCTCATGATCCCGATCCATCACTGTACTCATTGGTGCATAATTATTTCAAATCTATGTGACAATTATGGCCCTTACAATGCAAATATACTTTAGATTGAAGTATTCATAAAAAATACTTTCACTTGCACACTTAGAACTTTGATCTTCACCTCTTTATATATTTTATCCCTTGTTTAATAACACGAGTCAAAACTATACTAGTGTCAGTGGTAATCTTTGACATGATCAATATCCATTGTCACACTCATTACTATGGGCCAATACCATGATGGAGACCCCTGGTATTTAGAATACCATGTTGCAAAAACCATAAGCTAATTTGCTTCACCAAACTCGCGTGTATACGTGACTTGGCCTTGACTAACACACATATAGATTTTCAAATATTCACTTGTATCAAACTTCTGTTTTTTATCTATAAACCTTTGCCCCATCATTATAGGATTATGTTCCATCATTTTGTCAACTCTGAACTGATCTGTGAATTCATCTAGTTACCATATACTTGTTCTATTACAAGTGATATGTCATCAAGGATAGCACATGCATCATATCACTAACACTCTAATACCACCTTGTGGTATCATATTTCACCCAAAGAAAATGAAACCCGCTCTGGTACCACCCTATAACCACCCCGTCCTGACAGTTTCCCAATTCCACTAGTCTGCTAAGGTAAACATGAGATGAAGAGTCATTATTACATGACTAAACCTACAAGATTCAGTTATGGAAGTCGGGGTGACACTGATAATTCATATACATCCCTCAAGGATTATAGGACACTCAGGGGCCAAGGAACCACCCTAGGTGACCAAACCCTTAGTTGGAGCTACTTTTCTATCACTTGACCCCCAAATGCATGCACAAGATTTCAAAGGTATGGTTATAAGGCTACAAATGCATGCAACACTGCCTCCATACGGTTATATACCAAAACTTCTAGTTTGGAATGTGTAGTCCCAAATTCTAAGCTATAATTCCAAGCCAGCCTCCAAACCACTTCCCAAAACTTCTTGTAACTTATCAAATTGATAAATGGCTCAAATTGACCTAACCAGGCCTAACCATGATAGTGATTTTGTGAAACATATGGTGAACATGTAAACTATAGGTCATGAATGCACATTTGATCATGAGAGTCTAAAGCTTATCTAAGAATCACCAAGAAGGTCTAATTCCCTCTCACAATAAATACAATAACACTTGTTAACCCATTCCTTCATTAACCATCAAATATTTATCAAATATCAAACAAGTCATAGCTAGAGTACATAACCAATCTATGCTTATAACCAACATATAACCATATTAATAACCATGATAGAAACACCATCAAATCATCTTAATAACAAGTAGAAGTGCTCATAAATTACAATAGGAAAATAGATATTATTAACTTATGCAAAAGCCAACCAAGTCAGGGACTTCCACGTACCACCCGATGATAAATTGGGTTGAACCAAATGTTTCTTTCAACCACTCACCCCGATGCCATATTCCAAGAATGAATGTGGGATCTCATTACATAAAAAAATAGGGCTTCCAGAAGATTAAACCACCTCCACCCTTAGGCTACCATGACTTGACCAAAATGGGTAAAGAGGTCGGAAAGCCAAAAACAAGCATGGATTCCTTAGAGTTTCTTCACCATTAACATAAGGAATTTTCCTGTCACCACTCACCTATTGAGGGATTTCTAGATATTAAACTACCTCCACCCCAACCCTTGGGAATTTTCATGAGACCTCCTTACCTAGTTCTAAAACCTTTCAGGAATAAAATGCTAAACCAAAAAGTAATCCCATCACACCATGGTTGTATGTAAATGGAATTGAAAGGATTAAACTACTGTCAAACCTGGAAAAACCAATCTCAATGACAACAAATGTACCAAATACACAAATTCATGTAGCATGCATTCACACCTCAACTAGGAAATCAACATGCAACCTGCTACCTATAAATCCCTCCCATTGAAGTTGTTTGGTACAACCTTCCTTTTTTGTGTTCTTCCTTCCTTTACTTTCCTTGTATTTCCTTGCCTTCCTTTATTCAATGCTATAGTTCTCCAAGAATTCTCTAAGTGCGCAAGAGTATGAGAGAATAAAGAGAGATCCAAAACTAAACTAAAAAAAGCTAAACCATCCAAAATCTTAATTAACAAAAGCTATAAACTAATCCTCAGAAGCCTTTTTATCATTGAGGCCTCTATTTTATTCATTTTTCTTAAATTTTCCTTAAATTTTCCTCTCATGTAAATTTGTGACCCTTCATCTCCCTTTTCTCCTATTTTCCTTTATTTTCCTGAATAAATGTCAATTAAAGCCTCTTTTCCTTTGCCAATTCCTTTTCCAATTTCCTTAGCCATAATAAACTAAAAGTGACACCCACTAGGATGTTTTTCCCAACATTTATCTTGGAATGCATGTCACATGACCTTGGTCTTATTCTTTTTCCTTTATTGAGTTTATTACATGAAAATTTTAACCCAGGGTTGTTAAACTTTCAATGCGGGTTGAGAGGTCGAAGGTCGACCTTATCTCATTGTTGTGTGCTAATATTTTTCTCTAGCTAGCCCAAATATCAAGTATCTTAGGCTCCTAACCTTCAACTCTATTTCTTTTATTTTTTTTGAAAATCAATTACGTGAGAAAATCTTGTTGAGCACATATTTTGCCCTGAACTCCTAGGGACTAGCACATCATCTCGCTAATGACATCCTTGTGTCATCTATTGCACATGGTGTCTCATGAGTGGTGTCATGTGTCACTCAAATTGGGCCCACTTGGACACCCAAAAAGTCGGTTTTTCATGCTATGTATCCATAGCGAATTATGGTTGTCAAATATCTAAGAATCCTATTTACTACTAGAAGATGATTTTGCATGGGGGCTACTTGAAATATTCCAAAAATACCGACTTCTTCCATGATGTATTCTCTTGAGGATATCAAATATAAAAGGCTACCAATAATATATATGTATAAAGTCTAATCTAATTTTGGGGACTCATCATCCTTACTGAGCTTGCATCTTGTAACCATTGGAGTGCTTACCAACGAACATTCATCCATGCCAAATTTCTTCAAAACTTCTTTGATATGATTTATATTTAAGATAAATGTTCCTTCTAAAGACTATGAAATCTATAAACCAAAGAAATGTAAAATTTCTTCAAGTATAGATATCTCAAATTCGACCTTCATTTCAACTACAAACTCGAAAGTTAAAGATTATGAATCACTGTAAAAAATAATATCACCAACATAGACAACCACCACTAATAATTTTCCATAATTAGTTATCGCATAAATATTACCATCAACTACGCCTCATTTAAAACCACACTTGAGAAAATAACTGTCCAACTGGGAATACCAAACCCATGGGGCTTGCTTAAGACCATGCAATGCCTTTTTCATCTTGTAGACATAATCAGGGTGATCTAATAGTTGAAAACTATTTGGTTGGTCAATGTAGACATCTTCCTATAATTATCTATTTAGAAACGTTGATCTAACATCCATTTGATATATATTGAATTTCTTGAAAAAAACAAATTATAATAATATTCCAATTGCTGCTAATTGAGAAACAAGAGAAAATGTCTCATCAAAATCTAAACCTTCAATTTGTTCTTATCCTTTTGGAACTAACCTTGCTTTATTTCTTACTACTTCACTTTGTTTATTCAATTTGTTCCTAAAGTGATCCAGGTGGATATTGGTGGCCACCCTCCTATTCCACTTCGACCACCAACATTGTCTTTTTCAGTTTTTTAGTTTGCTTAATTGTAGCACAATTTACTATTTTTGGCAGTTTATTAGGTCCTAAACTTCCGGAGTCATTTTAAGGCTCTAAACAATGTTTTTAGGGAAAATGGAGAGAACAAAATTTAGCACAATAGATTATCTTATTTCTATTTGGCCTCCTTTTTGAGATATTTAAAACGAGGTATTATGATAGCAAAATGGAGATCGTATGCCAAAGTTACGACATCGAGAAATTGATGTACCAATTTACCCAAACAGTGCCCACAATTCTGGCGCTTCATCTCCTAGGGTTAGATTTCTTGATGTTTAGGGTTTTCCATTGTTTGTTGATAATAAATAGGCCTTTGAGCCTCATTTTCACACAATTCAAAGGCACGTAGCCATCACATTTCTTCTCAGAGATAAGCTACCATCACCAGAGCTAGTTTATTTCCATTCTATTTGTGGGTATATTTTAGTATTTTGATATTATTGAAATGAAGTGTTATTTCTGTTGCATTTCAATATTTATGATTATATTTGTAATTTGTTGCATTCCTGTTTAATTTTGGATCAATGGTATTAGAGAATTCTGCTCTTTCTCTGTTTTTCTTTACATGTCCCCAATGAGGTTAGGGTATAAGGAGTTAGGGCTGAATTTGGTTGAACCTTTGGAAGATTAGCCTCACAAACCCTGATGACCTCCCATGGCAGAAGAAAGGAAAGACAAGGGTGTAGGAGATCCTTCCAAAATATTGCTCAAGGAAGCCCTCGAGCGATAGAGGAACATGATGATGGATAAGTTTTCCCAGACCCTTCGTCGGGTACCCATAGGCGACGCATCTTCATCCAATATCCACTCTAGAGGTGCCACTCCTTTTAAGGTACAAGTTAACTTCGATATTCCTATATTTGAGGGCCAAATAGATGTAGATGTTGTAGATAAATTGTTGAATATGTTGGAAGGATATTTTGCTGTTCATGACTTTTCCAATTGGGAAAAGATTAATTTTGCACTTTTCAAAGCCTCCCCACACATGAAGGATTGGTGAGAAACCTACTGTGAACAAAAGGATGAAAGGGAATCCTCAGTGTTTTCAATCGCACCCACTTGGAATTCCTTCTAATATGCCATCAAGGAACAATATTACCTTGTCGAGAGCTATGAAGATAAATACATAAAGTGGACCATGATATGGCAGGGAAGGGACCAAGATGTGTTAGAGTTCACAAATATTTTCCATACCCTCTGCACTATGTTGGATATCAAGGATGTTGATTGGCATTTGGTACTCAAGTACTGTGGCTATCTACACAAGTACGTCTAGGATGAGATAGAGTTGCTGGACATATCCTCACTCAGCACACCATATCGATATTCTTTCAAGGTTGAGTAGAAGTTTAAACAAAAGAAGCAAGGCTTTGGGTCTACGAATTGGAAGCAAGGAAAAGGTGCCCCCAAACCACAGATAGAAGGCCAAAGCTAGGACAGGGCAACCCAAAACAACTTGACGAAGCTGTAAGAAAATAACAACACCACGAAGACAAAGAAGGACATAGGAAAATGGTGTGAGCTCCATAATAACTTCACTCACAATGCAACTGAGTGTCAGGCCATGTAGTCACTGGTGGCCAAGTTGAATGCTTCTGAATTAGACGCACGTTTCGACTCTAAGTTAGAACCTGACAAGGGGAATGACAAAGTGAAGAAGATCATTAACCTAGAGCCTAGTGTCGTCGTGGCCACCACCAAAATCCAGAAGGATGAGCTTGAATATCTAGATGAGTGGGAATGCCTCTTCCAGTCACAGATGTGGGTGAAAGGTTCTCCACTACAGTTCATTATCGATGACAGGAGTCAAAAGAACCTTATTTCAGCAGAGGTCATGAAGAAACTGGGCCTACCGAGGACAACACATCCACAACCGTACACCATTGGGTGGCTTCACCAAGGATGAGATCTCCACGTCAACCAACAATGTTTCCTTCCCTAAAACAGAAAGCCCTTCATGGATGAGGTATTATGTGATGTTGCTCCTTTTGAAGTTTGTGATGTATTATTAGGACAACCATACTTGTGGAAGCCACATGTTGTATATGAGTCTAGACCTCTCTCTGTGATTATTACTTTGGGTAATAAGTTGTACATGATACTGGAGGTAGCCCTTCCTACCACCATATCTTTGATTACTACAAAGAAATGCAATAAGATCATTTCCTAGACCAGGAAATTTATTTTCCTTATGATTCACCCTCAGGGAAAGAATAAGGTTGTGGCCATGAATTCTAGATAGGGCTCCTCTACATAACAACAATATATAGACAAGATTGTGGAGGAGTATAGGGACATTTTCGCCTCACCTATAGGGGTTCCTCTACACTGTCAGGTCAAGCACTCCATCAATATGACCTGGGTGCATTGCTACCCAATGGACCAATATATCGACACTCTGTTGTAGAGAACGATGAGATCAAGAGGTAGATTTAAGAGTTGTTGTAGAAAGGGCACATCAAGACAATCTCATCACCTTGTGGGAGCCTAATTCTATTGGTACAGAAGAAGGATGGGACCTGGAGACTTTGTATTGACTATCAAGTGCTGAATAGGATCACTGTCTCGAATAGCTACCCAGTCCCAGGGATTGATGACCTTCTGGACCAGGTCAAGGGGGCCAAATATTTTAAGCAAGATTGATATGAAGTCTATTTATCACCAGGTGCCTATCGAACCCCACGATGTCTGCAAGACTATATTCAAATCTAAGGATGGCCTTTTTGAATGGTTGGTGATGCCTTTCATGTTGATGAATGGCCCCACAACCTTCATGAGATTGATGGACGACATCTTGCAACCCTTCACCAATGAATTTGTGGTGGTGTATTTATATGACATCTTAATCTTCAACCCCAATTGGGAAGTGTGCCTGCACCATATTCGATAGGTCCTTCAAGCCCTGTGACAACACAAGTTGTGTGCCCATTTGGAGAAATGTAGTTTTGGCATAACCTAAGTTCAATATATAGGGTACATCATTAATGAACAGGGTGTAGATGTGGACCCATCCAAGATACAAGTCATTCGTGATTGACCAGTCCCAACCACTCTAACAAAGCTCCATAGCTTTATGGGTCTTTCCAATTTCTACCATAGGTTCATGTTGGGGTTCTCTCGTATCAATTGGCCTTTAGGTCAAGTCACCAAGGGTGGAAATAAAGCAAAGTTTTTTTGGTCTGAAACATAATAGAAGGTGTTTTCCAAGTGGAAGCATTGCCTTTGCTTTGCACCAATGCTCACATTAATAGACCTACAACAACCATTTGAGATTGATACAGATGCCTTTGAGTATGCTATTAGTGCAATTCTTACACAGTAGGGGCATCGAATGGCTTACCAAAATGAGACAGTTTCAGAAACAGTATGAAATTATCCCACTTATGACAAAGAAATGCATTCTATTGTGCAGGCCTGTCGTCAATTGAAGCATTGCATTCTGGGGAAGGGAAAAATCATCCACAGAGACCATCGACCCCAGTAGTTCATATAGACACAAGGGAAGTTTCAGAATGATTGTTATACGAAATGGTCCACATACCTAAAACAATTTTATTTCAACATTAAGTACAAGAAGGGAAACACCAATAATATTCTAGATTGCCTCAGCTGACCACCAGCCATGGCACTGATCACTGTGCTCAACTCATATGGGAACGAGACTTCAGGGTGGTCACATCTTTACGAGAGAGATCCAAATTTTGGCAGCACATACCAGACACTCCTGGAAGGTAAGAAAGTTCCAAATTTTCACCTCCAAGATGCGTTGTTATGCCAACTAGGATACATTTGTGTTCCTTCAAGTGAAAGTGCCAAGATGATTTGGGAGGCACACTACAATAGGGTCAGTAGAAATTTCAGAGTAGACAAAAACAATGGCAGTACTGCAATAGCATTTTTATTGGTTGAACCTTCATCAAGGTGTTGGAAGGTACATTAAATCCTGTATTGTCTGTGCTATTTCCAAACCAACCATCAAGAAGAAAGGCCTATATACTCATCTTCCTACTTCTAGTCAACCTTGGGAATCCATCTCCATGAATTACATGTCGGCCCTTCCTTCTACTAAGCATGACAATGACTATGTTTTCATAGTCGTCAATAGATTCTCTAAGATGGCCATTATGGCAGCCTGCAAAAAGAGTATCACAGTCCATTGAGTGAGTGCGGGTACACTTTGGGATCCCACAACACATTTTCTCTGATCAAGACAATGGATTCCTAAGAGAATTTTGGTCATGTCTTTGGTCGATGCTAGATACAAAACTCACTAAGTCCATGGATTAGCATCTGTAAACTAATGGTCAAACATAAGTCGTCAATAGGATGATCATACACATTCTGCACATGTATATCTCAAAGCATCCACACGGATGGGATGAAAGCCTCCCCTATGTCCATCACAGCTACAATAAAGCTCTCCACAGCTCAATGGGCCACAACCCCTTTCAGGTAGGGTTGGGATTTCAGTCATTATTTCCCATTAATGTGTTCATACCATTTGTAGCTACTCAGATAGATTTGGCTCATGTCCAATCCAAAGTTGATAGGGCTAAAAACTTTATTGAGCACATTCAACACATCCACAAGCAGATCCATGATATATTGGATAGAGTCAATACTAAGTACAAGCAGTGCCATGATCAACATCGGGTGTCTCAAAAGTTCCAGGTGGGTGACAAAGTTTGGCCACATTTGCATAAGGAGTTCCTTGCTAGACCCCATCGCAAGCTTCACCCGCTTTGATATGGGCCATACACCATCACCAAGGTGGTAGGGGACAATGCCTTCAAGCTCAACATTCCACCATTCCTTGGTCCGCACACAATGTTCAATGTAGACTGCTTTCGACCATACTTTCCACCATTTTTGGACACATCCGACATTGCAAAACAACTCACACAAACATAGCTAAACCGATACTGCATGGAACAGGCCACAACTGATCAGATCATGGACACACAGATCAAGGAAACTCGCTAGCAGAAGATCCAACTATATCGTGTTGTCAAAGCTGGCGAACTCCTACACCAAGACAAGTGTCTCACCAGGCACCAAGTTTAGTAGAAGTTTGCCCATCTCATGGAGGCACTCATCATAATGGGGACCATTGCTTCCTAAGGGGGGAGGACTGATCCCGGTGGATATTGGTGGCCACCCTCCTATTTCACTTGGACCCCCAACACTGTCTCTTTCAGTTTTTTTAGTTTTCTTAATTGTAACGCAATTTACTATTTTTGGTAGTTTTTCAGGTCCTAAACTTCCGAGGTTGTTTTGAGGCCCTAAATGACATTTTTAGGGAAAACGGAGAGACCAAAATATTTCCAACCCAATTTTCATACTTGTTTCGGCCTATTCTTTGAGGTCTTCAAAACAAGGTATTATGATAGCCAAACAGACATCGTATGCCAAAGTTATGACCCCGGGGAATTTCTATACCAACTTTCCCAAATGGGGCCCACAGTTTTGGCACTTCATCTCCTAGGGTGAGGTTTTTGGATGTTTAGGGTTTTCAATTTTTTCTCAATAATAAATAGGCCTTGGAGCCTCATTGTAACATAGTTTAGAGGCATGTAGCCGCCACATCTCTTCTCAGAGATAAGCTACCATCACCCGAGCTAGTTTATTTCCATTTTGTTTGTAAGCATATTTTAGTATTTTGATATTAATGAAATGAAGTGTTATTTATGTTGCATTTCGTATTTATGGTAATATATCTGTAATTTGTTGTGTTCCTATTTAAGTTTGGATCATAAAGAGCCACTTTATACCAATCACATTCTTGTTTGTTGGGCTTGGAACAAACTCCCATGTCTGAAATTTCTCATTCTAATCAAGCTCTTGATGCAAGAATTTTAACCTGTTATCATCTAGGATAGCCTTGGAAAAATCCTTTGGTTCCATCATGGATAACATAGATGCATTGGCTTGTGTAGGGGAATTGAACAATATTCTTCTAGTCTACGCTTTAAATTTAAATCACCAATAATTTGGTCAAGTGAATGGTGTTTTTGCACATACCTTGCACGATATTTGAAGTGAGGACTGAGGGGTTATTTAATGTTTTCATCTGAAAGTTGCTCATCATCCTTCTCATCATTATTGACTGGATTATTGCAACTGATATTTATTGGTTGATTGTTTGCAAAATCAACATGTTTATCAATTATAACATCAATACAATCAAACATCCTCTTTGTATTTTTGTTGTAGCATCTATAACCCGTGATATTATGAGAGTATCCAAGAAAAATATGTTCATCAACTCTTGCATATTCAAACTACTAACATTTTAATCATTCCTTTTGATATAAAAATTGCTTCCAAACACTCTGAAACACTTGAATTTTGTAGATCTACCATATCAAATCTCATATGAGGTGTCTTCACTATTTATCTATAAGTATGCTTTGTTTAGAATCATCACTTTTGTGTGAATAACTTCAACCAAAAATATCTATTGAAATTCTCTTTCTCCCATCATGGCTCTGGCCAATTGTTGAACTAATCTACTGGCTCTCTTTGCTACACCATTCTATCGTGGAGTTTCTACTATGGTAAATTGTCATTTGATGCCATGTTTCTTGCAAAAGTCATCAAATTCTTTTGAAGTAAACTCACCTGCGTTATTAAACCTTATGTACTTAAAGTTATCAAATGCCTCTGATTTGTCTCTAATAAATGCAACCGATGTCATTATGCTAAAATCATCAATGATAGGCATGAAATTCAATTTACTTGTAGGTGTTTAGGTTCTTAAAGGACCACATAAATCCATATGTACTATTACAATAGCTGGGTTGATGACTTCTCCTTGGATTTGAATGGTACTCGAATTTGTTTACAAATCTGATAGAACTTGGAAATAGTATTATTAGGCCTTGAAAGTTTTGGTAGATATTTGACAACATTCTTCTTACACAATTTCACAATATAATCAAATTTTAAATGTCATAGTCTTCAATGCCACAACCAACTCTCATGAATTTTCTACAAATAATACCTCTTTGTCTTCTCTTTTAGCACATAGACTTTAATGTCTATTCTAACAACTTCAAAAACTATTTTTCTTGTGCCTACAGACTTGATTTGACATTTTTTATCTTTAAACAACATATCAAAGGCTTGGTCACACATCTAAGATGAGCAAATTATATTTCAACCCATCAACAAACAACACATCCTTGGACTTACCTTTTCCATTAGTTAGGATGACAAATCATTTACCCACGATCTTACCAAGTGCATTATTTCCAAAGGTCACATTACCTTTCTCAACTAGCTTCCATCATAAGAACTTATGTTTGTCTCTTGACATGTGTCTATAACAACCATTGTCCACATACCAATGACTTTCTTCATTCTGAGCATATAGAACAATATTACAATTCTATGTTCTTTATTTTTCCTTCCATACTTTAGGTTCCTAGCTTTTCTTCTTGATAATTGGATAAGGTATTTTATTTTTAAGTCTGCAATAAGCTACGTTATGCCCAAAATTATAATAGATATAACATTAAATCGAATTATTCAATGGAGAGAATGAATTGTTGTACCTGGTTCTTCTCAAATATTGGTTGTTTGGTTGATAATGTCTTCATTGTGGCCTAAGCTATTAGTATGAGTAATTCACCATTCAATTTTCTACCTTGAGCCCATAATTTTTGCATGTAAAATAGTATCCTATAAAACTTCCTTCATACATGGGAGAAAATCAATTTATGGAGATTTGTTGATCAACATTGTTTTGGTTTCGCTTAATCGAATTCCTCCTATTGTTTTTCAAAAATTGGTTTTCCTTTGGTCATATATTAGAATGTGTGGTCCCTTTTTCTCTTCTTTTTGTGTTGAATCCTCTCTAGTTTTTGTGTTTCTGACAATTTTGGCTGCATCCAGAAATGTAATCACTTTATTTCCTTTCAAATAAGTTGTTGATCTTGACTGGGCCTCATATATAAGACCTTCTTCGTTTTTTAGAGAAAGGTCTTCCAGATTAATCACATCGTAAAGAAGGATTGGGTCGATGTTTAGAACCAACTAATGTGGTTCATCCTCAGGACAAGGTGAGAAAGCAATAAGTCTGAGAGAATAAATAGCATGGATGCATCATTGTCCAGTGTTATCCGTTGGTGAAATAAAATCAATTGGCTAATTTTTAGCTGTTATGTAATAAATAATTGTTTATTATCGAGAAAGCCACAACTTATTAATTAAATAATAATATAATCTAATAGAATGATATTAAAGGAAAGGGTTGACATAGACATTGGGACTTAGGAGGAAAACTAGCCGTTGAATAGTAATATTATGTAGGAAACTAGTTGGTATGATTAATTTATATAATAATAATATTAGGTAAAAACTCATGTGATGAATAAGATGTTAAGTGATAAATATATTCAATATTAAACTATAATATTAATAGTGAAAAACCATTGGTTAAAATAAAAATAATTAATGTCTAAGGTAATAAAACTAGGCAGAAACTAGTTGTTATGTAAGGAATTAGATGTAGGGTAATAAATAAGTGGTGATAATATTACAATTAATTCATTTAAAAATTCAAATAATATACAAAGATATTTTATAATATTCCTATTCATTTTAGATAATAATATTCAAGCATAATCTATAATATTAATAATTAGAGACTGATGGTTAGGATATAAATGGGTTATTGATTTATTAATTCAAATGGGTAATAATTTTTTTTTTTTGTAATATTATGACCTAAAATAACTATTTAAAAATATTAAAACCTATATTAGATCTGGATATATTTCATAACCTAACTTTAAGAACTAAACTTTATCAAAACCATAAAGAGGGCTAAAAGCAAGAGGAAAGCTTCATTATTGTAGGGAGGAAAGCAAAGAAGGAAAAACCAACAGCAAGAGGAGAGAGAACACTAGAAACAAAGAAAGAAAAGGGGAAGGATAGGGCAGAAGAGATAAGGAGTGAGAGCTGAAATCCATCTCCTACGTAATTTCCAGCCATCATCCCTATTAAGTTTTTTTGCATGCCTCTCAATCTCAATCGCTTCCCTGAACTTTTTGTGGTGGAAATGACCAATTTTAGCAATGACCTTAGATTCTTCAATGTAGACATGGTGCTTTGATTTCTTAGCATGTTCTGCAAGGGCTGAGGTGCAGGAGCAGTTGTGTCTAATGTCAACTACGTGCTCACTGATCCTCTACTTAATAGATCTTCTAGTTTCTCCAATGTAGGGGATACCACAAGAGTAGGGAATGAGGTAGACCCCTTTTGAGTCTTTTGGGTCAACAGGGTCCTTAACCGATCTAAGAGAATTTTTAATGGTATTTAGAGGTTTGAAGGAGGAAGAGATATTAGTCTTCTTAAGAATATGGGTGATCCTATCATTGGTTCCTTGGATATACAGGAGATAAACCTTCTTTGTTATTTGAGACTCTTTTTGCATCGAGGAGCTCATTCAAACATTGAGCCCATTTTGAAAATTTCGCATTAAAACCCTGTGATGAGCCTCATCATTGAGTAACTATATGGACCTTAATTCACATCCTAGATTAGTCAAATCAAATCTTCTCACATTTTATTACATATTTTGATTATATTTTGTAATGAGATAAGTCAATGTGAGATATTATGCCTAGTGGACTAATGTGCATTGAATGCGGGTTTGTGAGAGAAAATTAGGGGATTTTGGCTAGATTAAGGGTTGAAACTCGAATGAGACAAGGAAGAGATTGTAGAAGGTAAATCCTCCTCATCTACTCCTCCCTTATTTGAATATTTATCCATAAATCACACTAGCTCGTAGTACAAGCAACCAAGTCATGGAGATCCAAAAATTAGCCGAGCAAGTGATATTTAAAGAGTTAGTTTATCTCGAGTTTGGGAGTTGAGCCTCCCTAGATTTAAGGAAGTCGTTGGATACTTCAGTTGTATAAATAAAGAGGCCTAGAGCCTCATTAAGATTTGAATTTTTGTTGTAAAAACACTAGAAATTTTGAAGTTCAAGACTTATGGAATACATTACTATCTAATTTCCTGGTTTGATAATGAGAATGAGAATTTCTTGATCAGGACCGATTTAACTCAGAGGGATAAAGCTCTTTGGTTAGGGCCCAATTGTATCAAAAAAGGATCATCTTCTTGTGTTTGTATGCTTATATTGATTTCATAGTTCAATGGTTGAATTGTCTTTAGGATTATTACATTTTCAAGTAATGTAGTTTTGATTAGTTTCTTATTAGTTTGCTTCCATTTCTGCTTCACTTCAACAATATTTTACAAGAGATAAAGGAACATCAAAATGTTGTAAATAGGTGTTTTTGCCTCACTTCTTCCTTCAAGTATAATGATTTGAGGAAAGAACTCCTATGCAGCCCCAAAAAGACATAATTCTACTTTCTCATATAATTTAGGGTTTCCTGTACTTAGGCCAACATTTGATCAGTTTGCAAGAGTAGGATTTAGTTGTCATTTCTTCCATCGTTAGTATTACATTAGATCTCATCAATGATTCCATCTTATTCTGCAATCTTTCGTCATGCATGAAGTAGACAGCTAGCTTATGAAATTCTATTTTCCTAGATCATTGAAATTCTCCTTGTTTACATGAATTTTGAATAAATATCAATGTTTGATGCAGTGCACATGTTTTATAAGTACAGAGAGATCTCATAGTCAGAAACCTCCCTCTAACTTCATCCATCCATGATCCTTCATTGCTTTCACTAAAAACATCACCAATTTCATCGTTTCACAAGGAAACTTCTCCAAGCTTGTTGAGCAAATCCAACCATCTCCCAACCTTGGTTTTGAGTTCTAAAGTTATCCTAGGCACTCCCTTGCCTCATTCCATCCACCAACCACCTTCTCTAAGCCTTCCATCACCTTCAACACCCATCCTTTTTCTCTCGGCTGTATCCTGTAGAAATACAGGGAATCTTGTTGGTTCTTAGAAATCCTGTAGGTTTTCCTATAGTGGCCTGTTGTGAGGCTGAATTGAGGGAAAAGCCTCTAGGAAGATAGAAGAGGTCACCTACTCATCTCCCCAACCTTCTAACCATTCACCATCATCCCTAAGCCACCTGCCACATCACCAAAAGAGATCAACTTGCACACATTCACATAAAAAAGGGAAAAAAATAAAAACAACTTTATTTTAGTCATTAACATGCACATCAATAGAAGTTTGATGATTTGAATTCGCATGCTTATGATAGTAGGAATGCATACATGTTATCTTAGAATTATTTCAAAGCATAGCCTTGTAGCATTTATTTAGAAAATGGTGTGTTTTAGCATTTGATTTCAGTTTTCTTCCTTACTGCAGTAGACAAGCTTTCTCTTAGAGTAGATTTCTCTTTCTCTCATGAGTAATCATGCTTCTTCTGAATCCGTAGAAGTCTAGCTTGAAAAACCCTAGTGGTCTATCACCAAGTGAGCAGTTGAAAATATTAGACCCATCACTTTTACTTGTGTATACAACACTGTCACCTCCAAGTTTAAACGAACCTCGTGTTGATAAAGTAAATTTGGTAGCCCCAGGAGTTGCAACATTCTTGTTGCAATACTGGTGCTCATCAATTTTTTGTGTCATTGCAGGGGAGGTGTCTGAGTAATATGTGATTTATGCCAAATAATTTTCTCATAACTTGATATGGATCACAGAAGCCTCAATTCTATAATATGTGATTATTGATTTCTTTCTTCCATTTCTTGTTTATGATATTCTGCTATTAGTTTCATTTCTACAAGAGTAATTTAGTTTGCTTTCTTTTCCATTCTGCATTCTTTTCTTTCCTTTCCATTTTGCAAGTAAGATTTCATTCAAGCTGTTAGTTTTCATTCAGTGAGTTATTTTTCATTCAGTATGCAATTTCAATTCTGCAATCATTTTCGAAGCTTGAGAAAACACAAAAAAAACACTTCTTTCATGCCTTGTAGGAATAGGGATAACTTAGGCAAATCTTTGTCAAATACCCCCACCACTTTAAATATCCAACCTTCCCTCTTCTTTGGTGGCTGTGAATTGGAGGAGCCCTTAGGTGAGAAACCAGAGCTATTTGAAGATCCCACAAGGGAAGAATAAGAAGAAGAAGAAGAACCCATTCCTACTGACCCAATGGCTAAAAATAGAAATGACAGAGGAAGTAGAGAAAGAGTTGAGGTTGCCTTCCCCATCAGGGAAACCAATGGGAATACTAAGATGAAGAATATAAGCCCCTATAACCTTCCTCATTTCCATGGCCTGACCTTAGAAGATCCAGATGCTTTCTTGTTTTAGTTTGTTGTCATATGTAGAACCTATTATTACACCAATGATGAGGAGAAGTTGAAACTATTCCCATCCACTCTCAAGGATGCAACTTTGCACTGGTTCATGGGTTTACATGGGGATAACATCACAACTTGGGCTCAGATGCAGCAATCCTTCAACAACAATTACTATATGTCTAAAGACACAAAAGAGGAAATTTTTAGGATGACCTTAGGGCATGATGAATCCCTAGAGAATTATGAAAAAATATTCCAGCTTAGCTACAAAAGGGCCAGGTTCACACTTGACCCTGAGTCATTGAAGCTAGTTCTACTTAGAGGAGTAAGGGAAGATCTTTTGGATACCCTAAACTCGTTAGCAAGATGGGACATCTACCAATTACCCTATGAGGATGTCAAGACTATCTTCAGAAACCATTCTATGGCAGCTAGGAAAAAGGGTAGGGGTAGTCAACCTATGGTCAACCCATCCTATTCCAATACATCCTTCAAGGGTGAAATTGGTGTGGAGTACTAAAGAAGGTATGTTTTTGGTCATTATTTCAGAATTTTTTCTTTAGAACTTACAAACCTTTTGCATCATGAACTAGGAAAATGATAAGGAATTGTAATAAAACATGTGAGATTAATGTGCAAGACGAAAACATTGACAATTGTCATTTCCTTATGCAGGAAGAAGAAAAAACAAGAAATTTTTGTTCCAAAGGAAAGGACAAGGACGAGTTAACCGTTGTCCCTTTGATGGGGAACCATATGCAAACAAGGCAAAAAAAATCAAAGCGAATCATCCCTGGAAAGGAAGTGGAGATATCGGCTCGGCACAAGAAAGGAAATAGATAACTGAGGACTAACGGTTTGGAGAATCCCTTACGATCCTTGATCCTGAGGGATCGCTGCTTTAACTATTTTTGCACCTACACATCTCGGCCTTCACCATTATAAATGGGGCAGCACCATTAACTCGAGGGGGGTTTGAGTCTGTTATGTTTTATGTAATTTCTCTTAAGATTGAAACTTTGATCATCAAGTCTCATTGAGAACTGATTTATTGTAATTCCGCTTTATGCATTAATACAAAATTCATTGCTATTCACCTCTGAGTCTGGAATAACTTCAAGTAGTTTACCCTTGGAGACTCAGGGTCTAGCCCTGGAGGACACTTGCTCATGTACTATTATGTTTGGTTTATGCATGGTTTGCTTGATCGACGTTCTTTCGTAATCTAATGTGTTTTGTAGTTTACATCACATGCTCTGTTATGTTTAATTTATTAAGGTTTCTAAAGACAGAACTATTGTATTGACTCTCCAACGTATCACTATTCTTTTAAGTTGTTGATATAATATTATCGGTCTTTACAGAATATTGTTGCTGCTTAATTACAGAGCCTCTGTGTTGTGCACTTATTTATTGACATTACAGAATTCATCTTAGGAATTATGTTCTTTGCGATTGTTGGATCTATAAACAATGATGTTCTATTTTGAAATGCAGTCGTACATTTTCTAACTGAGATTGATAACTAGACCAGATTACTATTAAGGTGTGCTATGTATATATATGCTTTCAAGCGTTGTTCTATAATTCATCATTAATCAGTGTTGTTCCATTTTGGTGTGTTGTTCAATCCATCCTTAAGAGTGAAGGATTGCCATTTGATTCTTGTAGGTCACGATTAGTGCATTTGATCTTATAGACTAAGGTGTTACTACTTGCCAGACTTAATTGATATTATAGTTTCTTGTTTGCTATTCCATTTTGGGTTTGTTGTTCTATTTCTTAATTATTGTTCCATTTCTTATCTTCCGTTTCATTTCCTATCATTTGTTATTTTGGTGTGAAGAACGATCTCAGGCTGTAGTGAGCATTGACATCTACTATCTGGCTCCTAGATCCATGATCTGTTCTCTAATTTCCTCTAGTTCCATTAGTTTACAAAGGGACAGGTTACTGCTATTGAACCCTTGACTGATAAATTGCTTAGTTTTCTGAATGTGAGGTTTAATATTTTGAAGTAGTTAGTTGTAAACAAACATCTATTTGCTCTTGTATTTTTGAGCACTGTACTACTAGCATTACTCTGGCAAATGATAGCCTCAGACTGAGACACTCTTTGAAATAACAAAACGTTACCGGATTGACATATTAATGTGAGGTAATTAGAGGTGAAAGAGACCCTTTTTATAGCTTGACATTTTGGCGTCGTTGCCGGGGAAAGAGTGTAGCCATTTGTTCCTTTTCAAAGTAGTGTATGAACCTGCTAGGGAAGAATTGGGTTTTTAAAAATGGAAGGTAAGAACCTACGTGTGGAGCATGTAACAACCCTACTCCTTTGCCCGCTTTCCTATAGATTTGCTGCTGTTTTGTTTGGGTAGAATCTAGCAGTTGATTTGTGTGCATGACTAAGCAAAAAAGCCAGAAAATAATTCCAAACCTCTACCCAAGCTAGAAAAAGCTAAGGGGCCGATGACCCTTATCCGATCAACCTTCATAGACAAAATCTTCAAGAAAGTAGAATCTCAGCCTTCAGTAAGACCCAGAAAAGTTATTTCTAGGCAGCCCATTAGTTCCCTTCAGGCCACAAGATCACTATTTGTAGCCTTTGCTAAGGTGCATAGTTAAACTGAAGAGCAGGACTTTCAAGAAATCAAAAATTCTACTCCAGAACTATTGCAAGAAGGGAATTTCAGTAATCTTTGTGAAGGAGGAGGAGAGACAGGGGAAACTGAGGAACCGAGGTCTCCTCTTGGGACAACTTAGCCATTAAACAACCCAGACAAGGGAAGTGCTGCAAAAATTATTGTTGAAGAAACTCAATCTCCTCAAACATTAGGCACTCTCATTGTCCCAGGTAGAGGAAGTTCTATTAAAACCATTCCTGTTAAAGCCATTCCCATTCAACCTAGGAATACCCTCCTAGATATCCCAGAAGGTTATTTGCATATATTTGACCAAATGGCTCAAAACCAGCTAAACACCCAAACCTCTGCATTACAATACCCCATAGTGGATTCTGCAGCAAATGTGCCTATGAAAGCAATCCCTCTTCAACATATCTCTACATTCCACGGTCTTACATTAGAAGAGCCAGATGCATTTATATTTGAGTTCGATGTGCTGTGTAGGGGATATGATTACACCACCGACCCACAGAAATTGAAATTATTTCCCTTTACATTAAAAGGGTTTGCCTTAAGATGGTTTATGGGATTTAGTGGTGTGGTTATAAATAACTGGGATCAAATGAAAGAATCTTTTCTAAAAAAATATGAGGACTAATGTAGGTCTAGAGAACTGAAGGACGAAATATTTCAGATGATAGCTAGACCAAATGAAACATTAGAGGAGTACGTGGAACGTTTTCAGTATAATCTTCAAAGATCTCCTTATTCATCATTGCCTTTACCCGATAATGTGTTAAAAAGAACATTAATTAGGGGCATGAAGGAACAATGGATTGAAACATTAAACATTATGGGAAAATGAGATATTTATCGAGAAAATTTTGCTGACATTATTGATTTATGTATCAGGAGCTCGAGAGGCAGCACAAGATTAAAACCGACAGAACATGATCAGTTTGTAAGAGATAATAAAATTTCGGCAGAAGGAGTAACGCGTGTAGAAATTGGAAATTTATTGGAAAGTTTTAAAACTGATATACTAGGGACACTAACTACACAACTTGATATTATGCAGGCCAAACAGAAGGAAATGGAGGCAGAACAGAATTTGGCAATCTTTTGTCCCCAATGGAGGAAAAAGCATAGCCATAAGGAGTGTCCACTAGATGTAGTCCAAACATGCACCATCTGCACAAAAGATCACCTTACATAAAGTTGTCCCTCACTTCCCGGATTAAAATCAGTATATAAGGAAGCAGAAGAAGAGCCAAAATCAGTGTATTTTCTCAACCAGCACCATCAGTGGCAGCCACAACAGTCTGGTATGTTTCCAGACCCAACTTCTTATTTTCAGTCTCCGCAGTATAATGCTCAACAATATAACATGTGGCAAAATCAATCCCAACCCCCATTTCCAAACTGGTCACCACAGTCGTTTCCTTCATCAACCCCATGGCCGAATCAGGAAAGCCAATCTAGTTGGCCGAATTTTCCCTATGCCCCACCATATTGGCAAAATAATACACACCCCCCACAATGGACTCCCCCTACTTCACAAAGTTCAGCCTGGCAGACAAACTGGCAAAGACCGATGCATCAGCCAGTAGGAACCATTCCGCTCCCTCAACCTACACTGCTAGCCTTACAACAAAATCCCCAGTCTAATCTGAGACCGCAACTCCCAACCCAACCCAACCCTAATCCAAATAACAGACTGGTCCAATCTGTCCAAATCATAGAAACACCAGAAATAGGAGCTGATCTGAGGGAGTGTAATGATCTTCAGCTAAGATCTAGTTGTATTATTGAAATTGAGGGAGATAAGACAACCCATATTGAAAATCAGTTACCTAGAGAACAACTATCACAAGAAGATGATGGGAACAAACAACAAACTCATAACCAAGCAACCATATCCTCCCCCCATTCCCAAAACGATTAATCATACCTTGACCTATACAATATCCTGATTTTGACATTCAAGGAGAATTACAAATTTTGTACATAAAAATTCCATTCCTCCAAGCCATTCAAGACATCCCGATATATGCAAATACTATCAAAGGATTGTGTGTAAAGAAACCAAGGAGGAATATAACAAATAATCCAAGAGTCCAAGTAGTTAGCACTCTATCTGACTTATTATTAGGAAAAGAAACACCCATTAAATACGAAGACCTAGGAAATCCAATAGTAAGTGTCCAAATTTATGGTCAGATCCTTTCCAATACCTTAGTTGATCTAGGAGCTGCAATCAATATATTAACAACCACTACTTGCCAAAAGCTAGGCATTACATCTGTAGAACCCACCTCTACCTTGCTAGAATTGGCTAACCGATTTGTGGTTAGGCCAGAGGGCACACTACATGATGTCATGGTCTTTGTTGACTCCTGGGAATATCCAACTGATTTTCTGATAATAAATCCCAAAACCTGACTTGATGGACATCCATTGATTTTAGGTAGACCTTGTCTTTCCACTACCGATGCTTATATTGGTTGCCAACAAGGCAATATAACCATAACAAGAGGAGAAAATATCAAGAACTTAGTTCTATATCCTCCAGTGCATCCAAGTGTCACAATAATCAAAACTAATAGGCACCCTGTATCATACCTTACTGATAACATTAGATCTCCATTAAATATACAAGAGGCACTTGATTTCAAAGACCAAACAGAAGACGATGTCATTAATAATTTTATTAGTCAAAATGAACTCACATCCCGCACACAATGTCACATGATAAAGGCAACATTTGATAACGAATTAGAAGAAGATCCTCTTAAAGATACACATGATCAAACAATACCTTTTACCTCTGTTGCAAATAGTAAAATTGTGGAAATTGAACTGGGAAAGACCTTAAACATTAATGCCAACCTCACCTCCGAATAAGAAACAAAGATCATCCATTTGTTGAGGAAATATAAAGAAGCATTTTCATGGGACTACCTTGATATGGAAGGAATTGACCCCCAATTATGTACACACCACATTTACATAGAAAAAGATGCGAGACATGTTCGCTAGCCTCAGATGAGATTTAATCCTCATCTAAAATATGTGGTAAAAGCTGAACTTCAAAAACTTTTAGATGTCAATTTCATCTATCCTATCTCCGATAGTAAATGGGTCTCTCCGCTTGTGGTGGTACCAAAAAATAATGGGAAATGGAGAATTTGTGTGGACTACAGAGAGATAAATAAAGCAACACAAAAAGACCACTTCCCTCTCCCATTCATTGACCAAGTATTAGATACTTTGGCAGGAAAAAAATTCTTTTCTTTCCTGGATGGCTTCAGTGGATACAATCAGATTCTAATTGCCCCTGAAGTCCAAGACATAACTACTTTTACTTGTCCTTGGGGAACATTTGCCTATAGAGTTCTACCTTTTGGCTTATGCAATGCTCTTGCCACATCCGAAAGAGCTATCCTCAACATTTTTGCAGACTTAATAAATGAAGGGCTTGAAGTATACATGGATGACTCTACACCATATGGAGACGATTTTGATCCAGCATTGGATACACTGGAAAAAGTCCTACAATGCTGCATTGCTACCAAGCTTTGTTTAATCCATGAAAAATGCTATATGATGATGACTGAAGGACTTATTCTAGGACACTATATTTCAGCAGCTGGCATTCTCGTAGACCCAGCCAAAATCCAAATAATTTTGATTATTCCTACTCTTACTACTCAAACAAAGGTAAGTAGTTTTCTTGGATTTTCTGGTTATTATAGGAGGTTTATAGAACATTATTCACATATTGCCGCACCTTTGTATGCACTAACTGGTAACGTTGATTTTCTTTGGACAAAAAAATGTGAACGTGCTTTCCAGGATCTGAAGAAGCTTGTGTCCACAGCCGCAGTCCTTCGAAGACCAAATTGGGATTTTTCATTTCAGATATCATCTGATGCCTCAGATACAACCATTGGAGTAGTCCTTGGGCAGGAAGAGGATAAAAAACCATATGCAATTTATTATATCAGTAAAAATTCCTCCCCTGCTGAATTAAAGTACACTGTTACTGAAAACGAATTTCTAGCTGTAATATATGTTTTCAATCATTTTAGACATTACGTTGCTGGATATCCTGTTATCTTGTATACAGATCATTCTGCTATAAAATATTTAGCAAAAAATCCTATCACAAATGGAAGAATAACTAGATGTCTGATTTTATTGCAGGAATTTGATATTACAATCAAGGATCGACCTGGAAAAGAAAATCCTGTAGCTAATTTTCTCTCA
Source organism: Pinus taeda (assembly GCA_000404065.3). NCBI lineage: Eukaryota > Viridiplantae > Streptophyta > Pinopsida > Pinales > Pinaceae > Pinus > Pinus taeda. The sequence continues at coordinate 35,671 of APFE030875897.1, forward strand.
AGAATGCCAAAGCCAATCGATGTAGCAGTTGTTGAAGATTAATTTCTAGATGAGCATCTGTTTGTTGTGGTTGTTCAAACACCCTGGTATGCTGATGTTGCCAATTACCTAGCAGTAGGTAAATTACCAAAGCATCTAACCCCTAATGAGCGAAAACAGATTGTTCAGCAGAGTGCTCGATTCTCTTGGGTTGGAGGTTACCTGTTCCACATAGGGGCAGATATGCATATCAGAAGATGCGTTCGAGAAGATGAAATATTTGACATCTTAAAAGCCTGCCATGACGGACCATGTGGCGGACATTTCGCCGATCACAGGACTGGACATAAGGTGCTACAAACAGGGTATTATTGGCCCACGATTTTCAAAGATGCAAAGAAATTATTCCAAGCCTGTGATAGTTGCTAGAGAGCAAGACGCCCTAGTTAGTCCGATGAGATGCCCCTGAAACCACAGCTAGTCATGGAACCATTCGAGTGATGGACCCTTGATTTCGTTGGACCAATTAACCCATCATCAAACCAAAAAACATATATTTTGGTGCTAACAGAATATGTCACAAAATGGGTTGAAGCAGAGGCATTGCCAAGAGCTATAGAGGATTCTATCATACAGTTCCTATTCCATCTGTTTGTGCATTATAGCCTTCCAAGAGAGATAATTACAGATGGTGGACCACAGTTTGCTGGTTTGCCAGGAATAAAATAGCTGCAACACTCAACAACTATCATGTCCAGCATAAAATCACTACTCCATACCACCCACAAGAAAATGGTCAGGTAGAAAGCAGCAATAAAATAATAGAAGCAATCCTAACGAAAACCATTGTGTCACATAGACGTGATTGGGCTGCCAGACTACCCGAAGCACTGTGGGCTTATAGAACAACATGGAGAAGTACCACTGGTTACTCACCTTATCAATTAGTGTTTGGAAAACAACCCATTTTCCCCATAGAATTTGAAATCTAAACATTGCGAACAACACAAGAAGTTGGCTTAGATCTAACCAAGGCACAAATTAATCAATTATAGCATATCAATGAGCTGGACGAAATTAGGCTCTCTGCACTTCAAAACACTGCTTGATCCAACAACAACGAGCTAAATGGCATGATGCTCTCATTAAAAATAAAGTCTTCCACGAAGGAGACTGGGCACTTTTGTACGATTCCAGGTTTCAGGACTTCCTCGAGAAACTCCAGACTCATTGGTTGGGAGCATATGAAATCCAGAAGGTACATGAAAATGGAACTCTTACTCTAATCACTATTGACGATTCTGGATATGCCTTCAAGGCAAATGGCCACTGAGTTCGTCTTTATAGCAAACCACTCACTCGGGAGTCTTTCTGCCAGTAGCTACGCCAAGAATCTGATATGGAAATTTTGGGGGAGGGAGAGAAGTCTTCCTCACCTGTGATTCATTAAGTAATTTATTTCTTCTCACAATTTGTACATAATTTCTTTTCTTTTGTTGAATCATGTTTGTACATATTTCTTTTTCAACCCTTTGCCATTACTTTTCGAAGCAGAAACAATGTTATTATTTTTGTTGTTCCTTTTCTCAAAGGGACAACATTTTCCTTCTGCTATTCCTTTTTCAAAAGAATAACACCCTTTGGATTAGCCGTCATCTTGCTTTAATTTTGTTCTTTTTTCTTTATTTGTTCTTTCTGCTATTCCTTTTCCAAAGGAACAACACTTTTGCTTTCTATTGTTCCTTTTCCAAAGGAATAACACTTTTGCTTTCTGTTGTTCCTTTTCCAAAGGAGAAACACTTTTGCTTTCTGCTGTTCCTTTTCAAAAGGAACAAAATTTTCGATTTTTGTTGTTCCGTTTCCAAAGGAACGACATTTGTGTGTTTTGTTGTTCCTTTTTCCAAAGGAACAACATTTTCGATATTTGTTGTTCATTTTCCAAAGGAACGACATTTGTGTGTTTTGCTATTCCTTTTCCAGAGGAACAACGTTTTCGATTTTTGTTGTTCCTTTTCCAAAGGAATGGCATTTGTGTGTTTTGTTGTTCCTTTTTCCAAAGGAACAACATTTTCAATATTTGCTATTCCTTTTCCAAAGGAACGACATTTGTGTGTTTTGTTGTTCATTTTCCAAAGGAACAACATTTTCGATTTTTGTTGTTCCTTTTCCAAAGGAACGACATTTGTGTATTTTGTTGTTCCTTTTCCAAAGGAACAACATTTTCAATTTTTGCTGTTCATTTTCCAAAGGAATGGCATTTCTGTGTTTTGTTATTCCTTTTCCAAAGGAACAACATTTTCGATTTTTGTTGTTCCTTTTCAAAAGGAACGACATTTCTGTGTTTTGCTATTCCTTTTCCAAATGAACAACATTTTCGATTTTTGTTGTTCCTTTTTCAAAGGAATGACATTTCTATGTTCTTCTATTCCTTTTCCAAAGGAACAACATTTTTGATCTTTGTTGTTCCTTTTTCCAAAAGGAACACCACTTGCATTATTTTTCTCTCCCTTTTTGACACAGCTTGTTCCCCTTGCTGTTCTAAATTAAGGATGCTTACTGTTCCTGTTCTTTCAAGTCTTTTGGAATACAACTATGCACTTATGCAATGGATACCAAATCACAACATACTGAAATTAGTGAATCATAAAATCTCTATTCTTATAAGAAATTGCTCTGAATTGGTAAGAGGACAGAAGGAAGGACACACTTACTCATTATCTCTTGTTGCCACTGTTCTACTAACTCTGCTATGATTGGTTATCTTTATCATGTTGGTCCCTTTTAATCCTCTTTGATTATTATTCAGGAATAAGAGCAAATTATATCTTCGTATTGAGATGTTAAGACTTCTTCCACCATTCCTACTCTTAAGGAGTGTTGAACCACCCTTTGTGTATAAATGGGAAAGTACTTTATGAAAAAGAAAGAAAAAAGAACAAACAATGATGTATTAATGACTTATAAGTTGTCAAATGCAGGATAGGGGGTCTCATCAAGAGCCAGCCTACCATGATCATGAGGACGAAAGTGAAGTGGCATTCCCACTATGGCCACCACATCAGAGATATGGTCCAAAAGGTATATCAAATAAAGAACCCTTGGAACAGGAGGTCTCATCATGAGCCGGCATACCCACCTTTCGCTCCTTCCTTGTGAATGGCATTATGGCTAACTAGTCACCAAGCCAGCATAATGGCCTACATTTTGACAACACACAACATTCCCCAAGCATACACAGAGGATCATGGTTCCATGGGTGAAATAAACAACTCTGCCAAGGTTATGGACACCTGTCGGCAGTAGAGCACTGTTAATGGTATTGAAGTCACATTATTTACACCAATAGGTAGTTATTAGCACCCTTCTGTTTCTCATATCTTAATAATCTATCACATAAGGAGAATATATATTATTTCCCGAACCATACAACGCATGTAAATCTATTATCACCAATCATGACAAAACAATTGACAATGACCGCATGAGACTTCGTATCCACGGTAGATGTCCTATCCCCCCAGCCTTGCATCATATCACAACAGTTTCTTATGTATTAAGCGATCCAAATTTACGCCTCGATTTTGGTAATTTGCTACTTTTGTAAACATGGCATATTGCTATACGCTGTTCCTTTATAACTCTCCTTCAGAAAAAAATGACACGCTGCTCCTTTATTTCACGGCTGGGACGACCTATCACATTGCGGGGGGGGAGGTTAACCTCATCATTCCCGGGATTACGTATCAGATCATTATTCGGGAAGTTGTGTACTTGGGAATAGCACAGCTCGACAGTATACTATTTTTTATTTTTTGCATGACTTGCTGTTCATAAGCCATTTCCATTGTATACTCTGCAAAATTAGATTTTTAGCGAGCCTTACGTCTATAAGCCTCTCTGTGTTTCAACAGCATGAACAGCTGCCATTCCATTTTCAAAATTCTGAGATTTTACAGGGAAACCATAAACATGGGAGGAAGATCGATTCAGAGAGAACCACAGGTGTTAACAGTGTCTGATGCTGCACGGGAAATCCTGGCAAGAGGAGGGTGGCTAACTTATCTCAATTGCTTACAGGAATCCAACGAGATTGTAGCAATTGAATTCTTGCAGAACTTGCAAGAGGATCACTCCACAGTGAGGGGGAGACACATAGTAGTCATCGATGACATAATCGCAAAAGTCTCGGGACTACCAGCCACTAGACCTGTATGGATGTTAAAGAAGGAGAGATTGCAGAATATCATAGAAACCTTCCAGGAGGAAGGCCAGGGCCTGACAATTAGAGGAAAGGGGGTTCTGCTAGCAGCATTAGGAGAGCCATGGGTGGAATTAGCAAAGACAATTCAAAGCTACATCACCTGTGAAGGCAGAAAATTCGTGGTAAGACCACGACATCTTAAACTCTTAGCTGTATTAAAGCAAAAATGCTCTGTAAATTTACCTACATTTTTGAATTCATTACTTCTTGACGTCGTATGGAGCATAAAAAAGGCACAGCATGTAGAATCAGTTGTTAGTCATCATGGGTTGATTCGGTTAATAGTCAGCCATAGCCTTACCTAGTAGCAGAGTAGCTAGGAAGAGCTAATTGCCATGATAGATGAAGGGTTAACCACACCATCCCCAAAACATAAACATGCCACCAGTATACCTGAGCATTCAGAAAAACGAAGGAAATCAATCCGACTAGCATGGCTAAAAGGGAGGCTAGAAAATTCCCAAGGAGATACCAGCCAACCTGTAGAGATAGATGATACAGGGGATGAGAAACCCCCACGATTAGAAGCGGAAGACAATGAGAAAGGAATGCAGGAAAAAGAGGAAGGAGAAATGGAAGAAGAAACCAAGCAATTTGAGCAGCAGGAGGAAACAAAACAGCAGGAAGGTAGCCCATTGCAGGATCCATTGAGAGAAGATGAATTCACCAAAGTTTTGGCCAATATGGGCGAATATGGCCAACCTTCCAATCCATCAGATCTCCATGCTGAAGAGGAACCAAAAGAACACTCTTCTCAGGAGGGAAATGCACCTAAAGAATTACATGCAGAGGAGGTAGAAGAGGAGAATCAACATGTTCATGATGAAAATATGACAGGAGATGCAGAACAGGAACAATCCATTACTAGCCAGACGACACCAGAAGAAATTCCGGAAGAAAGGGTGGCAGAAAAGGAAGTCACCCAAGAAATAATAGAAGCAGTTAGGGTTCTTGCCCGGGAGCAACTAGAGTAGAGCAACAAAGAAAAACCCTAGAGAGAAAATCAGGGAATTAATCATAGTCCAGGTCGCAGTGAAGAGTCTGTTGTTCCTTCTAAGGAAATTGAGGAAATTAAGAAATTACGGAAAGAACAGTAGAGACTACTAAATGTAATAGTTCAGCTTTGACAACAAATCAAGATTTTCAAAGCAAGGAAAAGTGTAAAAGGGACCTTGGGAAGGAAAAATGCAACCACTCCAGCAAAACCCCTCAAGACAAAGGATCGGAGGGCCAGAGTCCATCCTGTTGTTCAAAACCCTGTCGAAAAGCAAGCTGTTGTTCCAAATATTGTTGAGAAGCAAACTGTTGTTCAAATTAAAAAGGAAAAGAATTTGACTAATACCCACGTTAAGATAGAAACGGATGATATATTGACCTGCAATAGGGAAATTCAGACAGAGGCACCACCCTCGAGAGTGATAAGGGCCATGAACGCAAGACCATGCTATAGGAAAATTTAGGTAAAACTCCTGGTCTCCACCGCCGCATGGGAAAGAGATCTGAGACCGGTAACCCTTCGAGAGGGTTTGACGCAAGCTTGAAAGCAGTAGAAAAGCTTATAGAGCAAATGGTCCCTCGAGAAAGGTATGAAGAGCTAGAGTAGCAACTTAGGAACATCAATCTATCTGAAAGCCAAGCCTTTGAAGGGTGGCGAAGGGAAGAAGAAAAAGTCGTGAAGGTAACTCGTAGGTTAGATATAGTTATCAAGCAGATGGATACCTTATGTTCTTTATACAATGACGTCCTAGCATGTAGAGCCCCTGCTAAGAATTATGCCTTGCTTTTAATGGAACGATATTTGCAATTGAAAATAAAGGTTGTCAATGTAGGTGCTCCCATACAAATTAATACCATCGATGATTTTATAAACTATTGTAAGCACTTCGGGTTAAAAGTTTAGAGACTACTCTGTGAGTTTTATTTGCATAACCTTGTATTAGACCAGGAGACCAAGCTGAACCCTGGCCCTTTTGTTGGGGATATTCAATTGCAAGCATTTATTTCATTCGGGGTTAATCAAATTAAATGGCTTAAAGCCTATAATGCTTTCCAAAGGCAAGAAAACGAATTGGATTTGTGGGTAAGAGCTGAGCCTAGGAATCCAGTGCAGTTGTGGAGATAACATAGAAACCTCATGAAGACTCCAAGTGTAATTGAAGCATTAAGACCCATTCATAAGGCAATCAATCGACAGGGAATATAATAGAATACTTTTTCTCTATCAAAGCCCTTGCCATTGATGCGGCTAAATTTTGATATCAGATCTCTAATTTGAATATCCAGCTCAGGGAACCATTTAAGTATGAAAACTTTAAGTTAGCTGCCAACAGCTTGCACCTCTATGGCGAAGTCATTTTGAGGGTAGGGCCATCCTGGTTAGGATATAGGTTCCAGACTCCAATTATTTGGCACCCTACACCCGGATACGAAGCCCTATATGAGATGCCTGAGGGTCAGACAAGCCATTTCTTTGAACACCTAGTTATGCATCATGGTTGTAGACCTCCACATGAGATTCCATCTCTAGCCTACTCTCTCAACGCCTTACATTTCAACTACAATGTTTTCATGAGGGCATGAAAAAGGGTAAGTAGGGGGGTGTGTGGAGTACTAAAGAAGGTATGTTTTTGGTAATTATTTCAGCATCTTTTCATTAGAACTTACAAACCTTTTGCATCATGAACTAGGAAAATGATAAGGAATTGTAATAAAACCTATGAGATTAATGTGCAAGATGAAAACACTGACAATTGTCATTTCCTTATGCAAGAAGAAGGAAAAACGAGAAACTGTTGTTCCAAAGGAAAGGACAAGTACGGGTTAACCACTATCCATTTGACAGGGAACCGTATGCAAACAAGGCAAAACAAATCAAAGCGAATCAGCCCTGGAAAGGAAGTGGAGATATCGGCTCAACACAAGAAAGAAAAGAGATAACTGAGGACTAACGGTTCAGCGAATCCCTCAGGATCCTTAATCCTGAGGGATCGTTGCTTTAACTATTTTTGCACCTAGACAACTCCACCTTCACCATTATAAAAGGAGCAACATCATTAGCTCGAGGGGGGTTCGAGCCTGTTATGTTTTATGTAATTTCTCATAATATTGAAACTCTAATCATCGAGTCTCGTTGAGAACTGATTTATTGTAATTCCACTTTGTGCATTAATACAAACTTGGTTTGTATTTCATCTTTGTGTCTGGAATAACTTCAAGCGGTGTACCCCTGGAGGCTAAGGGCCTGGCCCTAGAGGACACTTTCTCCTGTACTATTACGTTTGGTTTATGCGTGATTTTCTTAATCGACGTTATTTGGTAATCTGATGTGTTTTGTAGTTTACATCACATGCTCTGTTATGTTTCATTTATTAAGGTTTCTAAAGACAGAACTATTGTATTGACTCTGCAACGTATCACTGTTCTTTTAATTTGTTGATATAATACTCTCGGTCTTTACAACATATTGTTGTTGCTTAATTACAGAGCCTCTATGTTGTGCACTTATTTATTGACATTACGAAATTCATCTTAGGAATTATGTTCTTTGCGATTGTTGGATCTATAAACAATATTGTTCTATTTTGAAATGCAGTCGTACTCTTTCTAACTGAGATTGATAACTGGATCAGATTACTATTAAGGTGTGTCCTGTGTATATATGGTTTTCAAGCGTTGTTCTATAATTCATCATTAATCAGTGCTGTTCCATTTTGGTGTGTTGTTCAATCCATCCTTAAGTGTGAAGGATTGCCATTTGATTCCTGTAGGTCATGATTAGTGCATTTGATCTTATGGACTAAGGTGTTACTACTTTCTAGACTTAATTGTTGTTACAGTTTCTTGTTTGTTGTTCCATTTCAGGTTTGTTGTTCTATTTCTTAATTTTTGTTCCATTTCTTATCTATTGTTTCATTTCCTGTCATTTGTTATTTTGGTGTGAAGAATGATCTCAGGCTATAGTGAGCATTGACATCTACTGCTTGGCTCCCAAATCCATGATTTGTTCACTAATTTCCTCTAGTTCCATCAGTTTACAAAGGGATGAGTTACTGCTACTGAACCCTTGACTGATAAATTTCTTAGTTTTCTGAATGCGAGGTTTAATCTTTCGAAGTATTTAGTTGTTAACAAGCATCTGTTTACTCTTGTATTTTTGAGCACTATACTACTAGCATTACTCTGGCAAATGATAGCCTCAAACTGAGACACTCTTTGAAATAAAAAAACGTTCCATCTTGACATATTAATGTGAGGTAATTAGAGGTGAAAGAGACCCTTTTTATAGCTTGACAATTGGAAACATGCTGGAGGATTTCAAGAGTGAGATGTTGCAACCCCTTTCCTTACAAATGGACACTATGAACATTAAGATAAAATAGGAGGAAGCAGAGATAGCCTTAGCCAGTTTCTGTCCTAGATGTACAAGGAGGCACCCTCAGAATGAATGTCCATTGAATTTGATTGAAATTTTCTCAGTTTGTGAAGAAAACCACTCCACAGACAGGTGCCCTTCTCTACCTAGACTAAAAGTTGTATATCAAGGAGATGAAGGGGTGATTGAACAACTCTACTACGTAAATCAAAGGAGACCTCATGGGCCCTAGCGATACCAACAGGGCATGCAAGGGTCATCCCATGCATATTACATCCATAATCAGACCACATCCATTCCCTCTTGCCCCCCCCTACTCATCCTTCTTGTTCTACACCTCCTCCTTGGTCCTTTGCAACTCAGTATCATTCCCAGCCGACCAGCTAGTCAATTCAACCATATGCTCCACCACAGCCTCAGTGGAATGCACCACCCCAGGGGTGGAGGCCCCCATACAACAATTATTCTCTAGCTTTATTACCTTCACCACCAGCCAAACATAGATTTTATACCTTGCTCCACATAAACAACCCCATATTCCTGCCCAACCAAATCCGAACCCGAACAACAGACTGGCACAATAAGTATATAGTGGAGAGACATCCTATCTTTCTTATGATGTGGAGATTTGGGAAATAAACCTGAGATATGGGAGAGTACTCCGGGACAACCAACCTTTACCTTCACCTAGGGAGATTGGGGAAGAAAGAGAGGAAAGTATGCCTAAAGGAAATACACCACCCTTTCTTGAAAGATTAATCCAACGAATCCAAACTACCCTGGAAGAGATTAAACTTCTGGGAGAATTGAAAAATCTAAGTGTCAAAATTCCACTTCTCTAAGATATAAAACATGTATCTATTTAGAAGAATTTGATTAAGGAGAAGTGGTTCAAACATCCAGGGAGGTGAAAAAGAGATGCCCCTACCATTAATGTCATTGGATAGTTGTCAGACTTAATGCTGGGGCAGGTAACTTTCCAAAGTATTTGGACCCTGGAAGCCATGTAGTAGATGTGCACATAAATGGCACCATTGTCCCACACACTTTGATTTATCTTGGGGCTTCCTTTAATGTGATGACCAAGGACACCATGCTCAAGCTCAACCTCTAGGGTTCATTGAGAAAGACCACAACAATCCTACAAGTTGCAGACCATCACAGTGACCCATGAAGGGATTTTGGAGGATGTGATGGTCTCCATTGACTCTTGGGAGTACCCTACATATTTCCTAGTTCTCCAGCCTAAGGCCAAGCTTATTGGTTACCCTCTCATCCTTGGGAGGCCCTGGTTAGCCATTGTTGATGCCTACATTAGATGCAGGGCTAGAAACATGACAATAAAAAATGGGCATATGTCAAAGCAGTTAGTCCTATACCCTCCTACTCAACCATCTCTAGAACATGACTTACCTTTATGGCTAGAATTGGAGGAAGAAGATGAATTTTATTCCAACCAACTCTATACCTTAGAAACAACCATGGGAGGAGAACAATCGAATGAGGATGATTTGATTGAACACATACTGCAAAGTCCAACTCCTGGTACATTGTCCTTAGAAGAAGTAGTAAACAAAACCTAGAAAAACCATTAGATTGATCTATGTATACCTGATTCCAACCCTACCCATGTCAAAATTGTAGAATTCAGCCTTCAGAGAACTTTGAAAATCAACCCATCTCTTTATATTCACCAAGAAGAAAATTTGTGCAACATGTTAAAGGAACAGCTGGATGCATTTGCTTGGAGTTACAAAGAAATGAAGGGAGTGCACCCCTCAGTGTGCACTCACTACATTTATATCAAATAAGGTTGCAAACCAATCTAACAACCCCGAAGGAGGATGAATCCAACTCTCAAGGATATAGTCAAAGAAGAACTGCAACAGCTGCTAGATGCAGGATTCATTTACCCTACTTAGACAGTGAGTGGGTCTCTCCTTTGTTGTTGGTTCCAAAGAAAAATGGTAAGTGGAGGATTTGTGTCAATTACAGAGAGTTAAACAAAGCCACAAAGAAGGACCATTTCCCTCTACCTTACATTGACCAAGTGCTAGATGGCTTGGTAGGGAAAAAGTTTTTATCTTTCATAGATGGGTTTAGTGGGTACAATCAAATCTATATCAGCCCAAAAGACTAGGATAAAACCACCTTCACTTGTCCTTCGGGTAATTTTTCCTATAGGGTCCTTCCTTTTTTCCTATGCAATGCTCCTACCACTTTCCAGAGAGTAGTCCTGAGTATCTTTGTGGAGCTAGTCCATGGTATAGTAGAGATTTATATGGATGATTTTACACCTTATGGGTGTGATTTATAGGAGGCTCTGTCCAACTTAGGTAAAGTTCTAAACAAATGCATTAAAATGAACTTGTCTCTTAGTCCCAAAAAATGTGAGTTCTTGATGATTGCAGGGACTGTGCTAAGTCATTCAATATCCTAGGAAGGACTGCAGGTGGTCCTAAACAAAATAGCTATCATCCAAAGGGTCCCACCTCCGCAAAAGTAGAGAGATATCATAAGTTTCCTAGGTTTAGCTAGATGCTATTGGAGGTTTATAAAGGACTTCAGGAAGTTAGCTTCTTCTTTATTTGGGTTGTTGACCAAAGACTTTGAGTTTGTATGGCCAAAAAGCTGTCAAGAGGCCTTGCACACCTTGAAGGACAATTCTCCAAGGCCCAAATTGGGCCTTTCCTTTTCATATACATGTTAATGCCTCACACAAAGCCATAGGGGTAGCTCTAGGCCACATACATGAAAAGTTGCCTTATGCCATTTAATTTATCAGTAAGAATCTGTTAAAGGCTGAATTGAACTATAGAGTGACTGAAAAGGAGCTCTTAGTTGTTGTGCATTCATTGAACAAATTTAGGAATTACATTGCATGTTATCAAACATTTGTACATATTGACCATGCTAGAGTTAAATATTTAATGAACAAACCTGATGTCAATGCTCATATTATTAGATGGATGCTTTTATTACAATAGTTTGATCTAACTATTGCTAATAATCTTGGCAAGGAAAATGTTGTTGCGTATTGTTTTTCTAGATTAACTTTTCCTACAGGTGAGGAAGGAATGGTTGATGATCAGTTACCAGATGAACACTTATTCACCATTTCAGTTATCTCTCCATGGTTTGCTGACATAGAAAACTATTTGGTATCTACATAGTTCCCACCGAATTTGTCATCCAAAGAGAAAAGAAACATTGTGAGGAAAAGTGCCCCATTCACTTTGATTAGGGGAAGCTCTTCAAACTAGGCATCGATCAAATTCTGAGACGACGTGTCACGGTGGAGGAAGTCTTTGACATCCTTCTGACCTATCATGATGGACCTTGTGGAGGTCACTTTATAGCAAAGAGGACAACATTCAAGGTGTTATAAGCTGGTTATTATTGGCCCACTCTTCATCAGGATGTGAGAATGTATAGTTAGTGTGATCAGTGTCAAAGGATGGGAAAGCCTACTCCAAGGGATGGAATGCTTCTGTAGCCTCAAGTGACTTTTGATCCATTTGAAAATTGGGGCATGGATTTCATTAGGCCTATTGACCCACCTTCCAAGCAAAAGCAATACACCATTGTGTGCACTAACTATCTAACTAAGTGGGCTGAAACCAAGGCAATCAAGGTAGCAACAGAGGAGAAGGTGGATGAGTTCTTAAGGATGAGTGTATTTTACACATTGGGTACCCTAGAGAACTAGTCACTGATCAAGGCATCCAGTTTACATCCAACATGATTGAAGACTTGTTAAGCCAACACAATATCAAGCATAGAACCTTGACTCCTTATCAACCACAAGCTAATCGGCAAGTGGATGTGACCAACAGAGTTCTGGAGGGCATTTTGACCAAAGTGGTTAGCAAAAACAAAAATGATTGGGAATATAGATTAGCTGAGGCCACCTAGTTCTAAAATACCACCTGGAAGACTGCCACTAAATTCACACCCTATGATTTGGTCTATGGGAAAAAGGCCCTAATGTCCATTGAATTTGAGTACAATACACTGAGGATGGTAGCCTAACTAGATCTAGATCTCAACAGTGCACGAAAAGATAGATTGATCCAATTGAATGGGTTAGATTAGTTTAGAATGCAGGCCCTCATACACACAGAGGTGACTCAAATTCAGAGGAATATCTGGCATGACAAGAATATCAAGAACAAGAAATTTCAAGAAGGTGATTGGGCTTTGTTATATGATTCCATATTAAAGGCTTTAAGGGCAAGTTAAGGACTATATGGTTAGGGCCTTATGTCATAGAGAAATGTGATCATAATGGTTCAGTGTAGATTAGAACCATAGATGTAGAGGCCATTGCTTTACTTGTTAATGGGTACAGATTAAAAGTTTACAAGAGGTCATTATCAAAGCAAGAGTTCATTGATGGTATCAGCAAAACAGTGATGGTACTGGAGCAAGTCTCAGCTCCTACCCCATAAACTCGCTAAGATAAAAAACTCAGGTGAAAACCTCCATGAGGTGCCTAAGTCCCACTGTTGGGTTGAAAACCTCTTGAGGTAGCCCAGTGGTGTTAAAGAAAAATAAAAATGAGAAATAAAAAATATCCTTGGGTGAAAACCTCTATTGAGGTGCCTAGGGCAAGCAACTAGGATGAAACCCTCTTGGAGGTAGACTAATTGTTTTCAATAAAAATAGATTAAAAAAAAAAAGGAGAAAAAAGAAATTATGAAAATATTGTTTGCAGGTCAGTAGGAGGATGATGAGAGAAACAAAAGATAATGGACTATCAGAGCAACAAAAGAGAATCAAAAGTGACCTATTCAGCTCATATTTTTATTTCTCCATTCATTATCCTTCATTGTTCCATCATTCCTTCCATTTTTCCACTCATTTGCCTCAGTTTGCAAGGGTTCTGTGTTTTCTACAGGATTCCCTATAAACCTACATGATTCCTTGAAAACCTACGGGATGAACCTGTAGGAATTACAGTGGCTTGGGAATCCTAAAGGAAGTAACCCTAGAGAAATGGGATGACCTTCCCATGTCAAAGAAATAAATTCCTACTTCACCATCTCGTCACCATACCTCTCTGCACCATGATTGTTGGGTGTGGGATCTCCCAAGGGTATTTTTGGGGCTTAGAGCCCATATTTTGGTCCAATTTTGTAATACAAATGTAAAGACTCCACATTTTGTGCGTGTGGACCATGTAGTTATTAAAGAGGCATAGTGTTGTTCGCCCTTATTTTGATAATGAAATGTCGGCTATAGAAGATCTACCCATGGTTCGTGGACCATGCGATTGTATAAATAGAGCTAAGCTCTAAGTAATTTAGAGACATAATGTCTAAGCAATGAAGATGTATGCGAGATAGTTATGAATTGTAAGTCTAAGTCTTGCATCGTAGCGTAGGAAGAGGCTCTGCAGTTGAGTGTGCAAAGGCCTAGTAGTCCGCAACTGAGTGCACGGACCCCTGTAGTTGAGTGCACAGTGCGAGTCGAGTCTGTAGTCATTTGGAAGTACTAATAAAGAGAAGTTTTCTATAATTTCAGCGTATTTATTTCCTCTTTATACATCTGATATATTGGGTATGAATTTCACTTCTAATGGTTATATGATGAGCGAATGTGTATAACTGTATTGGTTAAGTGAACACAGGTAGAATATCTGTTTATGTGAAGCTAACTAAGATCTGTTAATAAGATAAGTAAGGTACTTAGCGGAGTTAGCGAAATATCGTAGTTCGCTGCCCTAGCAGTGTGAAAGTACTTCAGCCCCTAGTTAGGGCTGTGCGGAAGTCAATTGTAACATTTTGCGAAGGTACTGAAGGGTAGAGCAGAGCATGAAGCAATTTGTGTGAAGGTAGGTATAGTTGGAATAAACCGACATCACAACCATCTCAAGGGTGCAAAAACTTGGTTCCAACATCCCCCCATAGTGCTTTGGGTGAGACTTCTGTCTGCCCTCTACGAGCTGATGCCGAAAGGGCTAGTAATGTAGGGATTTTTTGGTTAACTAACACTAAATCTGGGTCAGGCCCCCTTAAGCCAACAAATGGTTTTGTTTCTGGTACCTGAATCTGCATAAGAGACGTGTGATCTCATATCATTGGAATCCAACTAAGAAATAAATTGAGGGCTAGTTGGATAGAAGGATTCACAACTTCGAGGCACAAGAAAATAGAAACTCGTAATTGTCAAAAGAACAGTGGTTAGAAAAATACCTGTATACATAGATCCACAGAATCTTTTTCACATCATTCCCTATTGAACTATACGAGTGGATCATGAAGCTAGCAGATAGCTAAGGAAGGTGGAAAATTGATTGTCCTATTGTGTGGACCACGAAGCTAGTGTGAAAATTGGAAGCATCGGAGGATAAGGTTGCGTGTGCCATTGATCACTGACTCAATCACATTATAGGAGCATTTGTTACTGATTTCTCAGTTGACACCTCAGTCAACTATGTCGATGTAAAGAGATGTTTTTCCAAAGGACCGTGAGGTAAGTACATAAAATATTTGAATACTTGGATTAAAATGCTATTGTGTGAAAAGAGGTTTATGCAGTTACCTTGATGTTCGGGTCTACGTGAGGTAGAAGAATTTACATAAATGAAGGAAATAAGGGTCCAGAGCATATTCCCTTGATTTCACCTCTATGAGGGGATGAGGAAGGGATCGTGAAGGTCTCTCCAGGAAGTTCTATTCATTTGATAAGACAAGGATTTCTGCGAATACCACCTCTGCCCACACCACCACCAGCTTCATCTCCATCACCTCCAACATCACCCGTACCACCTCCACCATCACCGCGATTTAGTATGGCAAACACAATGAAGTTTCCTTGGATCAAAGGCTTGGAAAATGAGGACCCGGACCAATTCTGGTTCGTAGTGAAGGCTGTATGGGAAGCTCAAGGTGTTACAAATGACCATATAAAGAAAGAAACACTAGTTAGCACTTTGTAGGATCACATATTGACCTGATATATTAAGTACTCCAATGATATGTTAAGAAATTTACCCAAGAACACAAATTAATTACAGAGAATTACTCAGAGGAATAAATATAAAAATAACCAGCAGCAACCATAAACACATAAACACACATGTTTGTCTGGGAAAACCCCAAATCCGGGGAAAAACCCAATCATAATGAAATTTCATTACCCTGGCCAAAACCCTGGCCAATCCGGCCAAGTGAGCCTTGATCATCCACCTAATGAACGACCCAGATTGACTAGAAATTCCTATACTTTTACAAAGCAATTTTACAAATGGTTTTAGCTTCGGGGGCATTGCCCCCGAAACCCCCCACCAGGGGGAGCTCTCAAAGGCTGCAGCCACCCCCCTGGACCCCCCCTACAGCAAATACTTTACGGGCAGTGTTGCTGCCCCCATTTCGAACTGGGGTCCAATGTGGTGGTACTTTTGAATATAGAAGATAATCAGGCTCCACACCCAACAATCTTCCACTTGGAGACTGATTGTAGCAACTCCACCGCTGCTCCATTTGCTAGAAAATGACTCCTCTTTGGACCTGGTTGTTTCTCATATTCATCATCATCCTTGAAGACCAACCGAAACCAAGCATATTCTCAGTTTCTCCCTGGTTACAACTTTTGTTAGCATATCTGCATGGTTTTGGCTAGTGTGTACCTTTTCCAGCTTCAACTCTCCATCTTCCAACACTAATCGTATGAAATGGTACTTGAGTTATATATGTTTCATCCTAGAATGAAATGCTGAGTTCTTTGCAAGATGAATGGCACTTTGACTATCACCATATAACCTGCCCATATCATGCTCCTTACTCAATTCACCCATAAACCTTTGTAACCAAATCATTTCTTTACTAGCCTTTGTAGCAGCAACATACTCTGCTTCTGTTGTTGAATGTGCAACAACACTTTGGATTTTTGAAACCCAACTGACACCTGTTCCACCAACAGTGAATACATATCCTGTAGTGCTCCTCCTGTTATCTCTGTCACCTGCCATATCTGCATCAACA